>VZTH01004398.1:498200-582099 GCA_013397815.1 Aleadryas rufinucha | reverse complement strand
AACACAGAACATCGAGAACGTAAACAGCCAGGGGGGGGGGGGGAAATTTTCCTTGAAATAGTTTAGTCTTATCACAGGAATTTACTTTGTAGATTAGTCAAAAAAAAGATTTTTTTTCATAAATGTTGACTTTGCTGGACAATCATTCATTCTTGCTCATGCTGTTTTCTGAGGACTATTACTACCATAAGAAAGGAAAGATCAGGTAGCTTGTTCTAAGGAGAAAATGCTATATTCTTTTTTATCTAGTTTCTTCTCCTTTGAAAATATACCTTTTCCTTTTACAATAAATACATAGCAGTCTGGCTAACAATACGAGTGCCAATAAAGAAACGGATTTCTTATTTCCTTAGACATTTTCAGTTTTCTAATTTCTAAAGCCCAAGTTAAATGGCAATACTTATTTGAAATCATAGCAATCAATTTCGTGAATTAAAACTCCACCTTTTTTTCCTGATAAAAACACTGTATTTTAAAAACACTTTAAAAACACTTTAATCTTGTGGTGAATCTTCTGAATCGCCACTTGCATAAAAAAGAAAGATCTGAATTTAGGTACCTGAGACACTGGAGTTCCTCTGATATTCTTCAGAGAATGGAGAATGATCTAGCACATGCTCATGTGTAAAGTAGTGAATCCCATAAAAGATGGGCTTTTCTGGTATCCAGCTTAATGTTCCCTGCGTCAACTGCTTCGCGGAGAATTACTGCAGATTTTTACTACATTTTGTTGTCCACTAAGACAATCAAAATTATGTGTTGTTCTTGGGAAAATCCCCAGCTGTGCACAGTGTAAGACTATTAGTTTATAATCATCAGAAAATCAGGATAAGCCCATGAACATAATTTTGGGTAGCAAGAGCTGTCATGAGATCTCATTGCTTTGTAGAACTAAGGCATATGTGGAGGAATTGCTGCCCTAGAAAAGAGGAAACAAGCAGCATAGCAATAGGCAATTATGTTTTGCTTCTTCCATTTCCCTCTAGTTAAGAGCTTCTTGTTTACTTCAGGAAGTCTGCTTTTAAGATGTTATTAAAGTTTCTAGGCCTGTCAAACCTATCAGCATAATTACAAGAGATAGCATGGCACTCAGTTCTTTAAGTACTCCATACCTGTAGGAGCTATGAGTCATTAGCTCCTCTCTGCATCCCTGATTGAAAGGAATGTTAACATTAGAAGCCCAACAGAGGCATGCTGAAAAGCTGCCACGGACACACACAGACTCTGGTGTCACTGACAGTCTTACAAATCTTTGCAAACAAACGCTGGTCATCTTGGCTGTGTTCACTTAGCAAGATCTGAGAGTGTTTTTAAGATCCTTGGTCTGGCTATGTGCCCCATTCATGTCCAAATACTGTATCTATGCAAGATTTGAGTGTATTCCTCTATCTGTCCTAGGTTCCTTACTTCTTACAGGAAAGCTAACCTGGAGAGGAGCTCAGATGTGCTTTAGCCGGGTCTGCAGGGTCAGAGCTCAGGGAACCAGAACTATAGGCACAGCTACTGATGCATCTCTGTGAGAAAGAAAACAGCTCTGACTTCTGGAATGATATCACCGTATAGTCAAACAGCTGACACAAGCTCGAGGTACGCTTTGTTGCCCCTGGTAGTAAACATTGAGGAAGTTCTCTGAAAATAAGACAGTCTTTGAAAGAATTTTCTCAATTTTTACCACATTAAGAAAGGGTAAGGAGTGTTCATAAAGGCTAACTATAGTTTAGTGAGGTTAATCTTCTTAAGTTACCTCTAATAACAGAGAGAGAGAGGTTCTGTCTTCTTTCTCCATGGATTGCAGAGTGAGTCTAGGAGGATTTAGACTCTGATATACACTAAATTTAGTCCCTGCAAACAGGTCTCCTCTACAGTAGTTTCTCAGGCCACCAAGGATTTTATAATTTTTCAAACTTTTCCTTAAGAGGGACTGTAGCAGTGATAATAATTTTAATGAAGTGACTGGAAACAAATCATTGATCAAAATTTCTATAAGAAACCTCTTTGAAAAAAGTGCCTACTAGCAAAACCAAATAAGTACATTTTCTCCAGAAGTTCAATTTATGTATGTCCTTATTAGCTGGTAGATATTAGAGATGTTAATGCTTTTTATGATGTTTACTTTTTTTTATGCACTAGACCAAGCTTCAAATTTGGTCTCAATAACAGAAAGCTGTTACTTGACATTTGATTCCCTAACTGCTATATGTGTATTTAATACATTGTTTAGTCTCATGTTGGATAAAGTCACTCAAAGAAGCGCTTGGCAAGATCAACATTAATTCTTGGCATAGCTGCCCCTCTTACTTTTCCACTGAATCCTAAATACCAAGAAAAACCCTTCACTGACTTCAACTCTGGCACATGCTTTATGCAATTGGCCAAAACCTTTGCATATGGACCTCTTTGTTTGTTCTGGTATCAATAAAGCGCTTGCGATTCTTGATCAACAGCAGCAGGAGCCACAAAGCAAATGATTCAGTTTAGCAGAACCACACGCTCTGCTAATGAAAACCTTTTGCATTTACTACCTGTGCATGAAGGGCATTCTGTACAGAGTGCTCATTCAAAGGCTGAAGTTCATAGAGCTGTTTCTCTAGGGCTTATTCAGCACTTTAGCTCTTACGCGTGTTTCAAACCCTTTCACATCACTGAAAATCAAATAAAGACTTCAAGGCATTTTCATCTCAGAGCGTTGCTGAAAAAGGATGGATCTGGACTTGTTTATTAAACCATACCCTAATGTCAGTATTTCCCTGTGACATAAGCTTAATTGTTCAAAAACATGACAACAAATGCAAGGGATAACCAACAGTTAAGTAATTTCTCAGTCTAGAAAGCAAGACAAAAGAAATACCACAAATGTATACTTTTTGAAAAATTTATGCTAAATTTATCTCTGGTAATAACCACAGGAACTTCTTCAATGTCAAGGGGAAGAAAAATTCATAGTTTCTATGTGGTACATTTAGTGCTAAACCATTATGAAAGATAAAGCCTAAGTACTGGGTCTAACTTTCAAGAAATGACAGGCATATTTCATGTTTGCCTCAGTAAAGGAGGTTCTGAGAACAAGACTTTTAACATATCCATAGCCTTTGGAGGGGCATACCAGTGGGTGACTCCAGCTTGTGGAAAGTTGAATTCCTACAAAAATCCAACTCAAGTCTGAGATACTTGCTCTGTTTTCTGATTGAATCCCATATGCAGAGAAATTTTGTTTTCAGTGTCCTTAGTCTTACAAGGCAGAGTAGAATGTATTTGCTTACTTCATGTTAAATCCTTTGCTAGTGAAACCTGGAATAGCTTCCTTTTATCAAAGAAACTTTCTAGGGCCCATGTGTCTCTTCCTTTTTTTTTTTTTCCTGAGTCTACAGCCTATTTAAATATTTCCCATCTTTCTTTGAAATTCAGCTGTGATCCCAATCTTCCATTTATGTAATATAACTCTTCTAGAGTAAGAAGATGCTTCCAGACAGCAGGCCCTTCTGCTTCCTTATGTGCCCATAAAAGTGTGGAAATAGAGTGTCCTGTTAAAGCATTTCCTTTTGGAAATTATGACTCACACAAACCTGATATTATATGATGTTTTTTATGCAGAACTATTTGTTTATATTGTTTATTTCTTCGTGTGTTGGGCAGAAATTTGCACAAGGCTGAGTATGCAGAAAAAAAGAAGGGGTTGGCTCAGACTATTCTGATTCAATCCAGCTCAGCAGACTCTTTTATTTCTGAAAATAAATATTCTAGGATTATTATTTCTATCTCCAAAAAAGTAAACACTTAGTACTCCCAAATTCTATAAACAGCAGGTTCTAAGTAAAACAAATACTACTGAAAACTGGTTTCACTTCAAAGAAGGTTCATCAACAGCCATATCCTTCTAAGGCAAGGGATAAAATATTAAATTGCGCACACAAACTCTGTATTTCACAAGTCTGTATTCTAAAGAAAGTTTTAAAACGTATGGTTTATGCAAAGGTATAAAAAGTCTAAGTGTTGGGGTGAATATCATAGGGAAGATGTCATTCTGCTTGCGGATCTGAAAAGATGAGTACATTCCTAATTATGTTTGACGGCTGTTCCAGACCATGTATAATAAATCCAATTTACCAGAGGGATATTTTTTTCAGACTTGCATTAACTATACTGAAGGTTTCTTTTAACTCAGCCCCATCAAAATGACTGGACATGAGCTTCTAACTCTTATAATGAAAGTTTTACAGCTTTTTTTTGTAAGTCTTCATTGATTACTTCAGATTACACGAAAGCTAATAAGGCTACCTATTTTAGGTTAACATAGCAGGTTTAAATTGAATACCTTTCTTACCTTGAAACTTCTGTGGACAAATAATAATATTGTTATAACAATTTGTTTCTACATCCCCCGAATTCCTGAATTACTAGTCAACAGGTCTTCCATGAAAAAAACCTTAGTTTTTCCTACGTATTTCAAGTTTTATGTTTCTTTCCATTAAAGTTTCCAGCCTTTCACAGACATATTTAGTTTGGCAGGAAGAATCTGGTGACTCATAGACTGTAGAAATTTGAGAGTAAGCTACTGAAAATGTATCTAATTTCTTCTTGTGTAATTTGGGACCAAGCTACTGATAGTATGTCTAATTTTCCTAGTTTAATCAAATGTATTGATCCTATTTAATCAAATGGCAAATACATGTCCTGAATAAAAGCCATGTTTATTTCTGAAATATATAGCTAAGATTAAATGCAAAAACATCATATATATATATTTGCTTTTAGAAAACTTCTGGGTTTTTTTATAATTGTTTTTGGCATTTTACTCTAAATCAATGGACTCTGAATGAAAAACAGAGGCTCTAGTTGAAACAATTTGCATTACAATTCTACATATATTTTGGAACTCAGTAATATAAAAGTGTTCCTTATGATGTTTTTTGGTTGTGGGGTTTTTTTGGGTTTTTTGTTTTTTTCAAGAGAGGATAGAGGTGTAGGAAGAATAGGTGATGTTATTATACCTCCACGATTCATATAGAGGAAGGACAGCTGTATTCGAAAGGCTCTCATTTGTATTTTATGTTATTGACGATATTGTTCCTTTCATGTCTTTTCAGACAAAAGACTTTTAAATTCAGACTTTTCTAGACAGACATAATTTTCATTTATCCACATACAGAATGAACTTGCTGAATGATAAACACTGAAGCAAGGAGGTTCTGGTTCAGATTCAGTCCATCTACTTTTGGGCACTTAAATGAAGATTCTGAGTTTGGAGTCTACTCAAGCTCATCCTGCAGTCAGTGAGAAGACTAAAAAACTTTCAGAGTTGTCATTAATTTATGAATTTTTCCCTAGGACAAACTTTTCCTTCTCCACTAAATTAAGCAAGGAAGCTGTGGCAACTGTATCCTTATGCTCGTTAAGTCAGTTGAGTAAGGACCCTCCATTAAAAGCCTAAATTTTGGTGGAACGAATCTGTTTAAAACCACTGTATGAACTTCCGTGTAGAGGTAAGGATGCACTCATACAGATCACATTTTAGACCAAAGCAAATCCAAGCTTATTTTAGCTGCTATGGTATCATACAGTTAAGCAAAGACCCAGAAAGTGCCTTATGCAGGTAATACCGGTTAGAGCTGCTCCTTTGGCTCTTAAAAACTCCCAGGCTTTAGTCTGACGAAGTGTGAATCCTGTTGGAGAAAGCACTCCAGTTTGACACAGTAAAAGTACAAGGGAAAAGCTTATCTATCTTTTCTTTCTTGATATAATAGATAGAATATACTCTTACATACCATAGCAAGTAAAACTCCTTCATGTTTTATTCCTTCAAAATAACGTGCACGTTTCCATGCATAAATAATCAAGCAGTTTTTTACACTGCTGTTCACACAAGATCATTTATATTCCTATGAATATTCATCTCCCAGCAGTTTTCTAAGAAATTGAGACAATAATAATATTTATAACCTACAGTGATAGCTAAATATCAGATGTCATTAAAGAAGGATTTTCTCTGTTAGAGTGCTGTGCCTTCTATCAAGTATCATCACGGAGAAAGGACACAGAATGACACTCAAGCACAGTTTTGAGATTCTCAGGCAATTAAACATTCAAAGTTAGGTTGGATAGGGCTCTGATCTAGTTGAAGATGTCCTTGCTCCTTGCAGGGAGTTGGATTAGGTGATCTTTAAAGGTCTCTTCCAACCCAAACTATTCTATGAATTGGAAGATTTAAAAAATAGCTACTGCTGACCTAATGAGCTCACCTACAAAGGCAGTAATCTGAGTTAAGCAAGAATCCCACCTGAGGCTGTAAACCATTCAGTGAGTAGAAAAAATGCCACAAAGCATCTCTACCTTCCTCACTTCAGCACCCCTCTTCATCCAAGGCAATACAGAAAATCACAGAAACACTTCAAAGACATTTGTATTTCATGATCTTCTCTGAAATGATCCCTTTGCAGGGAACAGTAATCACAGTAGTTAAAATCTCCAGACCATCTATGGTGATAGGAACTGTCCTTTGGGTTGTTCGGACACTGATAATCCTTTCTCAGTAACTGTATTGTTTTGAAGCAGAGTAAAAACAACCACTAAAACCAAGAAAGAATTATTTATATTTGCTAAGATTAAATATGTATATAATTTAGCTTATTTCAAGGTGCTCTTAGTATTGTGCACTGTACTATTCCCAGTTGATTTGGCTTGAGGAAAATGGGGTAGAAATGAGGCTCTCACTTCACAGTTATATATTTGCTTCTGCATTTAAAAGACATAAAGGGTGTTCTCATATGAGACACAAAAATGATTTTCATACACTTAAGGAGTTCCACTGTTATTTCAGGAATTACATACAGTAGATTTAATATAGCTATTCCAAGACACAAACATTTTAAAAAGTGGAATGGTCAAGAAAATCTGTTCATAAAAAAAAAGGCAAGGTATTTTGCAGAATTTTACCCTTCTCTTTATTTTTGCAAAAATGGAATGAAGTTCTACAACTGCAGCTCTAACAGCATTAGGTCAAGTACCTTAATCTTTCTTTCCTACTCATTTTCTTTCAGTTTTTGAAAGCAGGAGGACTTGATGCAATAAAATACAACTATTTCCTGTTATCACTAAGATGAAGACTAATAAAATGAGCAGAATTCATAAGTGGTGATATTCTTACTGTCTGCTGTTCTTTTCAAATAGAAATTTATACTCTGATATGAAAGAGATGAAATTCAGATCTGTGAAAAAAGAACAAAACTTTTTTTAATAAATAAGGCTTTCACTGCCCCCATCAAGAATCAACCTGCAACAGACTTTGAACGCAAAATGATTATATTTGAATTATGAAACAGGTGGAAGTGCTTTGTTTGTTTTTTACTTTAGGATGTAATATTTTTAAGGTGTATCTCTACACATTCATGTGGCAAAGAGAAAATGTTAAGGAAAATCTGATATGTAGCATAATAAAGAAGGGACAAAGCTGATGCCAGAGAAGAGAAAACAGTAATGTTAATAATCCAGGCTGGCCCTGTCCAGGAGTTTCTTCATAATCCAAAATTATGAGTCCATGGATACTCACTCAGGGTTAACTTCAAATGGCTTTAGCTCAGTTCATTGAGGATGGTGGGAATTAGTCTGAGGAATTCTATTTCATGAGTTCTCTGTGCTATGCTCACTAAAGAAAACCGATTTTCCTAGGTCTTTTGGCCATAAGTATCATTACACCACAAATATTTTCCCTTGACTGGATTCCCATTGTTTTCTTACTAGTCACCTGTTTTTCCTAAGAACTACCAGCTGAATTTCTGATATTTTTCTGTGTATAAATACAGCAAATAAAGGTTCTTTTGAGCAATCAATAGATACTATTTGTTCCTGATTTGAAAAGGGTACATGTACATCAAAAAACTCCTAATTTTTAACATTATTCAGACCAACCTGATAGGTTCATAGTGTAATTTTAAAGTTCTACCATTCAGTTCTTCATAGAATCATAGAATATGCTGAGTTGGAACAAACCCACCAGGACCATGGAGTCCAACTCCTGATCCTGCAGAGGACACTCCAAGAATGACACCATGTGCCTGAGAGCATTATCCAACTACTTCTTGAACTCTGTCAGGCTTGGTGCTGTGACCACTTCCCTGGGGAGACCGTTCCAGTGCCCAATAAACCACTGGGTGAAGAACCTTTCCCTAATATCCAACCTAAACCTCCCCTTACTCAGCTTCATGCTGTTTCCTCAAGTCCTGTCCCCACAGAGAAGAGATGAGTGTCTGCCCCTCCTCTTCCCCTCACAAGCTGTAGGCCGCAATGAGGTCTCCTCTCAGTCTCCTCTCCTCCAGGCTAGACAAACCAAGTGCCCTCAGCTGCTCCTTGTATGGCTTCCCCTCAAGGCCCTTCACCATCCTCATGGCCTCCTCTGGACACTCTCTAACAGCTTAATATCTGTTTTATATTGTGGCATCCAAACCTGCCCCCAGCACTGGAGGTGAGGCCACCCATGTGCAGAGCAGAGGGGACAATCCCCTCCCTTGCCCGGCTGGCGATGCTGGGCCTGATGCCCCCCAGGACAGGGATGGCCCTCCTGGCTGCCAGGGCACTGCTGGCTCATGTACAGCTTGCCATTGACCAGGACCCCCAGGGCCCTTTCTGCTGTCCAGCCCCTTGTTCCCCAGTCTATACACACAACCAGGGTGCCCCACCCCAGGTACAGAGCCCAGCACCTACCCCTGTTAAGCTTCACGCAGTTGGGGATTGCCCATCTCTAATTTGCTGAAGTTCATACTTCAACTGTTTGCTAAAGTACCCAAATTATTCTTGATTTTGTGGCAAGTAGATGGCTACATCTAAAAGATTAAAAACTAACTTTTGAGAAGTGTTACTTTATTTTCAAAAATCAGCATGAGTCTCACGAATAGCTAGCGAGACCTTTGAAGCTCCTAAAGGCATATGAGTCAGACTTTTAATGGTTTTTATGCATTAGAGAGGCAGATGGACACTCAAGAGATTTTCGAAAGCAGTCGTGTATCTAATTTCTGCTAAAATCAATGATAGGTGATCCGAGGCAGGTTGTTTTGTTTTGTTTTGTTTTTCTAGTCCTTCTAGGCATATGCCTGTGTTTTTAGTTGCCTCAGCATCTTTGGAAATACAAGTCAGAGTCCTTAGTTACTTGTCTAAATTTTGCTTATGGCCCTTATTGACTACTTGTGAAAAAACTATCACTATTAAAAGCTCTTCAAAATAAGAATTGGCATAATGACTTGGCTTCCTCTCTGACGTTAAACACACTAATACGCTTAGTATGAAATCTTCTTATTTCTAGCATAAATATGTGAGGCATCAGATGAAAGCTAATAATTTCCCAAGTGAGCTAAAAATAATGATGGCTGAATTTGAATAAATATTCTAAGAGGCATTCTGGAACAGAGAGTGGTTAATAAGTACAGTAAATGCACCTTTTCTACTAACCTCATTTGCAAGATGCCAAAGCCTAAACATGCACCACAAATAATACTGGCTGAAAATCAAACATGAGAAAAATTATAATCACTGCAGAAAGTTGGAGACAATGCATATCTTATCATTTTCTTTGTCTTCTAACCAGGAAAATGTAACTTAAATTCTCATAAACTTCTTTAGGATGTCTTATGCTTGTTTCACATAGTTTCACGTACTTGTGACTTAGACCTTGTCTCCTCTGCAATGAGACTCTCTGACAGCACCTACACTTACAGCAATAATTCAAAATACATTGTAATAGAAGAATAAGTTTTATTGGAAAGTATTATTTGTGTAACAACAAATAATACAGGAATATGTAAATTAAACTCACTTTTAAGCATGCTGCAGTGCAAACAGAAGAGTTTAATGAAAGAACCAGTGACTGAAGATGTGCCTTTAGGAATTCCTTAAAATCAGGGAATACTAGCCTTAATTTTGGTAACAGGCCAATGAATTTTATGTTATAATACACAGTCCATCACTAAATGACTAATGTTGTATCCACAGTTATGCAGAATACACACTTCTTCGGAGAAGGAGAAAAACCAGCATGTTCATTATGCAGTGGGTGGCCTCATGCCTTATTGACTTCCAAGATCCAAACACTGCAGACAATAAGAATTAATATTTTCCTCATAAACTCCGCTAAAGTGCCCATCATAGAAGTATTTGATTGCAGCCTTCAGACAAATACATTATACGCTACAATATCCCAGGAAATCATCTATTCCTCTGAACATTTGTAAGTTTTTTTGCCCTAGTGATTGCATATCCAACTGGAGATGGCAAGAACTTTTATTTCCTAAAGTAATTTTTATACTTCTGCTAGAACTTTGCATGTTCAAAATAGAACACAAACATCAATGAATTTAACCTAGTGATACAGTGAAGTAGTACCTTCCCTTTATACAGGGAACAATGAAGGATAAAGACAAAACCATCTCCAAAGCATGCAGCTGCAGGTGTGCCCCTTCCTTAAAAGCAACTTCAGCATATATTCTATCCTACCTGAACTGACAAAGCACTTTTGCCAAAAAAGCTGGAAACAAAAGCAATGTAATCCTCCTCTATTTTTGTTCAAATCTAAACACCTTTCCAAAGGATCATTAGCTTCTTTCTACTTTCATCAGAGTGACAGAAATTCCCTCATTCATGTGAGCTGCAGAAATTCCAGAGTACTTCCAGTGCAGGACATCTGCAAAACTCTGACCAAGAACAAAGTTTGCTGCCAAGTGGCTGGTGATATATAGAATTCAATGCAAAAACAATTAAAGTTTTAAATTATTGAAATCTCTTGGTCAAGAGATCTGATTTTAGATGAACAGG
The DNA here is from genome assembly GCA_013397815.1 of Aleadryas rufinucha. Taxonomy (NCBI): domain Eukaryota; kingdom Metazoa; phylum Chordata; class Aves; order Passeriformes; genus Aleadryas; species Aleadryas rufinucha. Next base: position 571,305 of record VZTH01004398.1, on the reverse strand, counting down.
TTAAAAGCAATAAAGAAAGAACATAAAATAATTAAATTTCTTTTTCAGCTAATGAAAGACTCCACGAAAGGCAGTACAGAAACCCCCTAAATCTGTTCACTAAAGGTTCATCAAGTACTGTAGTTGTGTTAACACTTCTCAGAGTTCACAGAATCACAGAATTGTTAGGGTTGGAAGGGACCTCTGGAAATCATGTGGTCCAAGCCCCCTGCCAAGTCAAGGTCACCTAGACCAGGTCACACAGGAACAAGTCCAGGTGGATTTGGAATGTCTCCAAAGAGGGAGATTCCATGACCTCCCTGGGCAGCCTGCTCCTGTGCTCTGTCACCCTCAAGGGAAAGAAGTTCCTCCTCATGTTGAGGTGAAACTTCTGGTGTTTCAGTTTATGGCCTTTGCTCCTCATCCTGCCACTGGGCACAACTGAAAAGAGTCTGGCACCATCCTCTTGGCACCCACCTCTGAGGTATTTATACGCATTAATGAGATCCCCTCTCAGTCTTCTCTAGATCAAATAGATCCAGCTCCCACAGTCTCTCATAAAACAGGCACTCCAGACCCTGAATTGTCTTTGTCACCCTGCACTACACCCTCTCCAGTAGCTCCTTGTCTTTCTTGTCCTGAGGAGCCCAGAACTGGGCACAGCACTCCAGATGTGCCTCACCAGGGCAGAGTAGAACGGGGAGGATCTGCTACCTCGACCTGCTGGCCACATTCTTCCCAAGGCAGCCCAGGATACCATTGGCCCTCCTGGCTACAAGGGCACACTGCCAGCTCAGAGTTGCCTTCTAAACCTTCAGCAATTTCCTGTCTTCCGTAGTGACATGGATTAGGCTTATCCAGATGGGTAGTCAGTTGAAACTACCAACTGAATGAGAATGCATTCAAGCGATTTTATGATGTGAGTGTTTAGCAGAGACCACCAGTGCATTTCTCAACAGTCACCATAAAAATTCAATGTTTTTCACACACCAAGCCTTGTTTGCAATGAACAGTTATCTACTAAATAAAAAGCCACTTTGTACATCACCTGGTTTCCTTCCTCCTTTTTCCATTCTGCATCACTATGTTGTACACAACACTTGGAAAAGTGGTGGTTCTGAATAACTTAAACAGATCAATATGATTTTTTTGGTCTAGGCTGTCTTAACTGGTCTCAATTTGTCTTTCTTTTTTTTTTTTTTTCGAGACAAAGGAATTGATAAGGCATCGATGCCAAAATGCCAGTACAGATTCATAATATCTTGCTAAAGTTTTCACTTTGGTGTTTCCCTATAGTCTCAGGAGATGGAGAGATGGCTTGGAAATCTAAAACTTAATTTGTATCAAAAGTAGATTGTTTTCTTGCTGAAACAACTACAATCACAGAAAACTGAAGCATGCAGCTGAAATCTGAAAGTCCCATCATTTCTTATTTTGAGCCAATACTAAAAATCCACCTTTCCTTTGAACCGCCTCTGCCTCTTAAGTTTCTGTTATATCTTCATGCTAAGTTAAAAGCACAGTCATAATGCTGTTTTAAAGGACTGCTTTGAATTCTTTTTAGACACATTCAAGCTATAGTAATTTAGCTGATGACTGCTTGATTTCAGTGCAGCCAGTGAGAAAGCAAACAATCCAATGACCCCAAGTTCACTGAGATTGCTGGAAAATGAAAACAAGGGTTTTGGAAGGCCAGTGCTTCAACCCATAAAGAAATATATTGAATACTTCAAAAGATATAAAATTCTTAGAACTGTTGGACAGGCTTCTGTGTGTGAACTTTCCTGTCCAAGTGGCATTGCTAAATACCATGGCACCAATCAGAGGGCTGACATCATATTGTTGTGTAACTCATAACCATAGCAATGTCACTTCTTAAAATGCATTATATGTGCATTCAGCTGCTTAAATTCTCAGCTGTGTCAGCTGTTAAATAAAGTACAGTTCAGGAGATTTATTTTGAAATATGAACTCTTTGTATTTTTTTTATAACGGAAACAGAAAATGTAAAGCTTGTTAAGCCAATGTTAACACTGGAAGTTTGGATTCAGACAACAGACACAGTAAGAACAGGTTTCATCACCAATCTAACTCACAATGATATAGTCTAGTAAGAGAGCGAATTGTGATCATTTTAATGGACAGCAATACACTTGGGCTTTTACATTATAAATGGGCTAAAATGTGCCAAAATGTATGCAGTCAATAAAAAAAAAATAGCACACCCGAATTGCTGAGTAAATGGTGCAGCTATCAGCCCGAGTGAACTTAATATAGGTTCAGCCCAACAACTACAAGCAATGGAGAACAACATGTAACAGAAATTGGGAATGTAATCCTCCTCTCCTTTTTTCAAACCGTACGTGCCCTTCCAGAGAATCATTAGCCTATTCCTGCTCTCACTGGAACAACAGAAATTGCCTCATTCTTGTGAGCTGCAGAAATTCCAGAGTAGCTGCTCTGCCGGGCAAGAGCAAAGCTCTGACCAAGAATAGTTCTTGTTGCCAAGTGGCTGGTGATAAACAGAGCTCAGCATTGCCAGGTACTAGTAAAGGGAATGACACGTACCCTTTGCCTCAGGTGACACGTGATGAGGAGTAGCTGGTGTTATCTATTATCCGTCCTTTTGGAATATCAGCATGTTGGAGCTATAAGCCAGAGGACCTAATGTCGGCCTGGTTGTGCCTTTCTGTGATCATAGTCAGCAGCAGTGGTGTAATGTAGCCTTTGCCCTCCTGATAATCCATCAAGGAGAACACTAGCACTGTCTTTATGATGTATAAAAATATGAAATAAAAGCTCACTGTGCCCCTTAGGCTGCCCTGTGTTCAGTGAGTTTTGAGGCTATGCTTTCAGAAGATAAGGGATGTTATGCTCCATGCAGCATCATCATCTAGGGTAGACAGTATTACAGCTTCTTTGGCAAAGATAAAAATACCTGCATTTCTCTGGTAACAAGTAATGAGACCCCCATCTTGCCTTTCAACACCAGGCAATTATAAATGCTACTTAAAGTGCATGAGACTTCTGGACTCAGATTACTTACAGAATCAAACCCACAGTCACTTGATTGATATGCTGCATAAGATGATCTTGTTGCTAGCCAATTTCTCATAGGTACACAAAATTTAATTATAAATTTTGCAACCAGAAAAAGGAAATTATGAGATGTTGAAATGTAGAGGTCCAGCAGTATGCAACCATGACTAGCACAGTCCCTTTCTGTGCATTCCAAGAAACCAGAAATTAGACTTTCTAATATCTCCCATCTCCTGTATTTCAAAGGACAGACAAAGTGTTTCTTTAGATAGACAACAGATAGAGTAAGCATGTGGGAGGGCTAGGACTATTTCTGGCTATGGGACTAATTGGTTTACATAACCTTGAACCAACTAATTTTATCTGTATTTGTCTTACTTTCACCATGTGTGAAAATGAGGCAATGATGTTTATTCACCTTTTAAAACTGCTTTTGAAATCCACTGATTCAGGTAACAATGCAGATCCAACAAAATAGTACTTTTTAGAAGCTCACCCGCATATAACCCAAATACTGCAAGGGTTAAAGTTTTAAGCAAAGTGTTGCATTGCAGTACTGATGATAAATTATAGGTAATTGTCTATCAAACTTACGAAGACAGTTCAGTAAATGCAAAAAAAGTAGATCTGTTTACATAAGGGATACAAATTGGCTACTACTTTCAGTCTAGAAGTTAATATATGCCATATTACTGCAGAGAATTCTGCAAACCGTTTTTAAACAATGTTATAACAGTTTACATAAAACTTAATGGCAAGTTAAGTAGATCACCCCAGCAGGCCCTCTTCTTACTGCAGGAATATGGCACAGAGTTCATAGGTTACTTGAGACTCATTCTCCCAGCCAGACGAGTCAAACAATAACAATTTCAGGCACTGAAACACTTTTCCTTGGTTTTCAGCAGAAGCAGATGTGGGGCTGACTGCACAATGAACTAAAAGAGTACTTTGAAAATAAAATGACAGCAAAAACATAAGCTCAGTTTGCAGTTTATCTGTAATCATCCTTGCCTTTCACCTTGACACTAGCTTTCTAATATTACCCTCTTCATCTGAAGATCAGTGCAAAGCTTCAATAACTTGAAGGAAGCTCATTTTTTCACGTTTGCAACAGATTTCTCTGCTAAACAAATTGGTGCAGTGTTTCAATCTTCATTTTACTTTGAGGTGTAAGTTCTGAGTCATCATCATTTAATTTTCTCCAAGCCTCCAGCTCGTGTTTTTTGTTTTTCTTCCTGGATGTGTCATAACAACTGAATTGTACCACCCCAGTAAAATGGTGAAGCCTAGCACACATCTGCCAGCAACAAACTACTGTGCTCTCACTCTAATTCCCCACACATCCCACTTTTCACACTTCCTTTGCATCCTCTCAATAAAGTGGTAGAGCCTAGTAAGCAATTTCTTTTATTTTCCACAACATTCTGCCAATAAATCAAAAGCACTACCTCAGAGAAGAGCACACTTGCCTTGCATGATCTTTTCCTAGTCCCATTTCTATCAATATTCCCATGAGGTTAATTTTTTGAAGTCAGTGACTTCCCTGTAGTTAGGATATCTGTCAGTTCTGGGTCAAAACTATGCTGATGAGCTGTGAAGGCATTATTTTTCAGAATTGCTAAGGCCTTTTGACTTGGAAAAATCACTTGAGAAAAGTTTTACTCTTTCAAATTTAATAGAAACTCTGGTCAAAAGTTTCCAGTATTCTTAATGCAGAAACAACAGAAAGAAAAAGCCTTAGTCTGAGCTTTGAGATATCCATCATGAATTTAAAGGAGTCAATACTCTAGTATACTTCTTTTAAAAACATTCATTATACAACAGAACTGCATTAAGGAGAAAAGAAGGTGAGAATTAGCAGTAACAGAAAGGTGTTACAAGAAAGGTGGAAAAACCTCATCTAGAAAGAGGTGAAAACGATGAATCAGAAGAAAATATAATTTAAGACAGAGGAGCCTTTAAAAGTTGCTAACAAAGTTCTGTGTTTGGCAGCTACCTTACCTGAACTAGGACTTTGACTCCTTTGAGGGTGAATCATGTTTGAACCAGGTTTCAAGGACAGTTCTCCTCTCAAAAATGCTCAGCACATGCAACCTTGTCACATTTTCTTACCAGATCTGGATTGGGCAGTGACTGCCCCATGCAGTAGCCATTGCATGTCAGTGGACAGATACATCAATATCAATTTTGCAGTCCTGCTTAGTGCAGACTCTGAAGCGTCTCTACAGAAACACCCACACCAACCCACCCGACCACAAGCAGCCACACCTTGTTTAACTTCAATATCAATAGATTACAAGAAAAAAGTTTTTAAGGGAAACCTCACGTCAATGTTCAGATGGGGAAATGTCAATATCAGACAGCAGGTTCACCTATGGTAGCAGTAACAAATGATAGCAGCCACTCTAAACAGCAGGAAAGTGGCTAGATGACAACTACTGGAAATCATCATGAGGGGAGTATAACAAGAAAAGCATCTGAATCAAAGTAATCTCCAGGGGTGCTTGAACTAGATGATCTTTAAGGTCCCTTCCAACCCAAACCATGATTCCTTTCTGCCTCTTCCCCACATTCCACCTTCACATGATGGGAGCACAAAGGTTATTCAATAAAACAGGCCTACACTTCAGGGAAGAGGGGGTTACATTTTAACAGGGCCAAAAACGTATCGCTTCCAATCTTACTGTCAGAAATGACTCAATGGTTTTAGCTGCACCTTTTTCTTTCCAACACCTCTACAAGAAGAAAACAAAACACCTCAAGAACCTATAGAACATGCATAATTCAAAAAACCTGAAACTCAGGCAGTTAAGTTTTGGTTAAGTTACAACAGCGTTAAGGCAGAGATTAATATTAGAAAATGTCAGGCAATCTGAAGATTAGGTGTCATTACCTGCTCCAACAATTAGTGGCCATATTACTGTGCCAAACAATCAGATTTTTATATGTATGATTACCAAACTTTGTTTTCTCCTGCTCAGTTGATGATAATGTTGCAGGATATTTAGTTTGCTTTTGCAGAAGTGTTTAATTCTCAAACACTTACATGCACTTTATGCAATAAGTAGGATGAATTGTTCTTTAGGGATTGGGCTACCCCCCACTGATTCCAGTTTGAGCTATAGCAGATGCCATGTAGCCCAACCAGAAGAACTAACTCTTCATCTTTCTTCTTCTACATCCACTAAATACAACTTAATATATTTTGCCAGAGCAATGAGACAATAATGAATGAATTGTCTATGAAGAACTCTGGAGAGTTTTCAGCAATTTCTGTAAGGAAGTGAGTCGAAATAAATCTGAGCAAGATGCAGCATATGGTACAATAATATCTGTTTTCTTCTGATTAAAAGGAAAGAACAAGTGTACTGTCACGGATACTTTCTCTTGATCCAGTATGGTGTCTAATGGGAAAGTTTAAAATGTGAAATAATAAATTAAAAATGTCTGTTCTATTAGGAAAAAAATCAAGTACTCAATAACTACTACCAACTTCAACACTAAAAACTTAACAATATTTTGAATTTTTAAAGACTACATTTTAAACAATTTTACAGCATATCACTTTGAAATACCTTTTGGATACTTGCCAGATGTGATACAGTGGTAGAGGAACTCTACAGCAGAGAGCTTATTTATCCTTAGATCACCCCACTCTTTTCCTCTCAAACCAGAGAAATGATTTCTGAATTTCCTAATGATCTTGCAAGATAAACATTGAAAATTAGTAGAGATAGAAATTACTATATTAAAAGGAGCATTATATTCTTTAAATCTAGTGCTAAGAACATAAACCTTTTCTAAGTCCTACTTATCGGTGCAGTGACGTCATCCTGGAGTAGGAGAAAGATAATCTTCCTTGTTGCTGCATTATTGAAGAGTGGCAAGGAGTCCTGACAAATACGCTGCCCATCGTGCATGGATGTTTAAATGCAACCAACACTGAACAGGCTTTTACACAGGATGGAACACATTGTGCATCTTAAAAGCCATGTACTGTTTTCTTTATTTCTGGCATCCTTTCTCCCTACAACACAGGAATGTGTTCCAAGCATTTTTTCAGTGCTTTGTCTCTGCTCTTTGCCTTTTTCAGTGCTTCTTCTCCGCTCTTTGCCTTCACTCCACCAGCTGTCACTCCAGTGACATTTCCCAAGCATGAAGCTGACAAAGAGCAGGGCAAAGCTTAAGTGCCGAAGCTGTGGAAAACAGTAGCAATGTTTCAAAATATCAACACAACTCAGTGTTTTGGGAACAATTTCTGATATTGTTACTTGAATGGACACTGTTTACTACACAGCCTCTCACACTGAAGGGAATTCAGTTATTTTAGAAAATTAAAAGGTTACTGACCTGTAGCACACAGCTATTTTATCAGCAAATTTCATTTTTTCTGCCATAATACTTCATTTAAATTAGACATTAAGAAAGCCCAATCGGATTAATACTAAGAAATTTCTGTATAGACAATTAAGAAAACTATTAATATTTTGAAAAAGAGGACAGAGAACAGGACAGATATTTGAGAAGTGTTTTGCTTCCTGATTTACACATCTTCTCTACCAACTTAGTTTTCAAATTTCAGAGCTGTATTTACAAGACAAAATGACCTGAAATTCTAGTCTAAAAAAAGGTAAAGAGTAGTTATCACATGGGGGTGCCTTCTTCCAACAGTTATGCTTTCTTCCAATTTTCCATTTCTTTTCTGTTATCTGAGCTACTGTGGTCCAAGATACAAATACTGACAGGAAAGACTGCTGCAACATGCAGAGTTAGCACAAGCATTTTCTTCAACCTGTAAAAACACTGGTCACCACAACTGAAATTAGAACAACTCAGCCACTTCAAAGGCAGAAAGCCAAGAGCACATGGTTTTCAATAGTCTCCAACAATCTTACCTAATTTCAGGAAACATTCAAGGTAAGATTTCCAGTTTATCAGCTGGCTTGATTATAACATTTATTATTCTCACGAGTAACTTTAAGCTGAAGAGGGAGCAAATCTTAACTTATCTTTGTTCAGGAATAGTCCTGTAGTGTTTCTGTTTTTCCCACATAATGTGGTAAGAAGGAGAGAAAGTTATCACAGGCCATTCTGACACTGCGCATGAGGTGACAGTGTTACAATATGCAGAAGCAATTTCTGTGAAGGGAAGACGCAGGACCCTATTATGTCCTGAAATGCAGGCAAGCCCTTGCGCTGCAGCGTTTCCACTGCTCTGACTTGTAGGTGCTGCCACACTGCTAAGCAAGCGTGAAGGAGCCCTCTAGTGTGAATAAGAAATGGACCTACAGCCCATAATTTCCACACAAATAACACAGGAAAACAATGACTACGAACAATGTCACTGTCAGTTTCCAGGCACTTCAACAGCACACACTGCCCAGGAGATTCAACAATTACAAAGCCCCCTGGGTCTCAACCGTGAACTCAAACAAACAAACAAACAAATATATATGTCATAATGTGATTTCAGGGCTAATGTATGACTGACCATAAAGACAGTCTTAATTGAAAAGAGGATCCAAAAATGTGAGAATAATGTAGGAATAAACTGCAGCCCTTGTCAGATCAATATTTTGTTTAAATTTTTCAATAGATCATGACCTTAAGAACAACTGATAAGAACCATCTAAAGGACAGAAAGCATTTTTTTAAACCTTATGTACACTAGGTTAAAATTTATCAGTTATCACAGAATCATTCATATCTTCCAGAGACATAGTGAGTTTGCACTATAATATAACCATACCCAGGAAATTCCAGTGCCCAGATCTATCTGCAAGTGGTAATATGGCAAAAGATCACAGCCACGCAAGTAGAGAGAGACAGACGCATCAAGAGAGAAACATATTCAATCCCACACAGGTCCATAACATACAGCCATTTCTGCTGTAAAAACCTTTTAGTTTATGCTTTGTATCATGAAGATTAGAAAAAAAAAAAAGCAAGGATGTTGTTTATTTTATTGTCACCAATTCTAAATGAGACGTACCCTAAATTTATCTGGTTTAAAGCAATACTGTTCTGAAGCTGCATAGAGAAAACCATATGCAATAGTTTATTTTTTGTGGGTTTTGTCTTCAGAGTGATCACAGTTGATTGCATAGCAGTTTTATGATGCTGAATGGAAAGTCAAAACAACTATGAAGTTTAAATTGATAGCACCGTATTTAATGCCCTGCTGTCTAACTGCTGGAGGGATAAACAAAGCACACCTAGAATGCTGGAATGAGTTTAGGAAATTCACTAGAAGAGCTATGAAGTGGTATCAGAAGAAGTCCAGAAGGAACACATGAGAGGCATAAGCAACTAAGAGATGATGAGAAATTGCAAATAATTCAGCCAAATCACAAGAGATGCCGTTTAGCTAATCATTTAGAAAAAAAGAAGTGAAAACTCAGACCCATTTTAGACAAGAAGAATTGTGAAAGTGACTTAATTGTACTTTCATTTAGGATTTTATCCTGAATACAGACATGAAACTTTTCTAAATTTCTTGGATGGGGAAAATGAGTGAACAGCCACTCTCACTAAACTTACTGAACTTCTCACTTCTGGAGAGGCTGCATAGCCTCCTTGGGTTATTTTGGTACCTCCTTTTCTGGCAAGCAATGAGGAGTTTAGAGGAATTTAAAAGAAAAAACAAGGGAAAAAATTAATCCAACTTTCCCAAACCACAAAAAATTCAATTTAATTTGGGATACATTTTGCCCAAAGTTTCAGTGAGAGCAATGTCATATTTTATCCAAAAAATCACTCTAGATGGAAAGAACTCTAAAAGGTTTTGCTACAAAAGACCTAAGAGAAAGAAATATTGTACTGCTGGCATCTATATCCACACTAAAACTGTATAAATACTAGTATTGCAGGCAGTTGCAAGTATTGTTTTTTAATTTTTTCAATGACATTTGAGTGGATAATGACAAAGTTAATTTGGATATGCTATTCAATGAAAAACTCTTCAACTGCACATCTAAAATATCTGAAAATTACTTAGCCTTACCTGGACATTCGCCCACTCCTTTAGTTGTCTGAAATCAGAAGAAGCAAAGATGAGAAATTACAAGGATTTTGGCATTTAGGTGGTTTTCTTGTGTGGAAGTATTGTTTTCTATCCTATTTGATTCATTTTCATACATCAGTACCAGATTTAATTGTAGGATTAGCTACAATTAACTACTTAAGGATAGTTATTTGAAAACATTTATGATCTTATTAAGTCAAATTCTGGGTACCAACAGGGTATGCCTGAACATAATTTTCCTTTGTACACCTTGGGTCTTAATTTGAATACTGGATTCTAAATTTCAAATACAGCTAAGTAACTTGTAACTACAGAACTAGATATCTAAAGACTCACAACAAAGATATTCATACTGATGCCTATGTCCAAGACAAAACTCAGAATCTATGCTTTCAGATGATCAAAAGATTTATTCAAAGTCCTCCAGGCTCTGAGATTTATTAGCATGCAAACGAATAAAGAATGAATGATAGGTGTTGAAGACCTGAGAATTAAAAAGGGCTGTGATTTTTAATAATCGACATGGGAATAAAAGAGATTCTTTAGAAATGCATTTCACAGGAATTACTTGGTTCTATTTTCTCATTTGCTCTGATACCATGTAAGCCCTTATCTGGCCAATGATGCCTAAGACAAGTATTTTTTCCACAATATTTCTTTCTTTTTTTTTTTTTTTTTTTTTTTATGACCACCATAGATCCTGAGCAGGGGTAGGCTCAGACTGATGAAGTGGATGACATGATGTGAAAAATAATGGCCCAGCATTGGGAAGAATGATTTTGCAGACAAAGTGCATCTAAGAGTTAGGATTTACAGTCACCATTAAGCTTACACATTATGGCACCTACAAGAAAAATGAAAAACTCTTCACCATTGTAAGAATACTTATTCATCCTACTGCTTGTTTGCTGAACTGGATACACTTACTTAAATAATTGTGGATGTTGCAGCTCAAAAAAAGTCAGCAAGTACCTAAAATTTAAAGGCCATATCAACCTCAACATTGTCATAGCCCTTTTAAAGTTTATAGTATTTCCATATGACCCAGAGAAGAAGCCTAGTGAAACAAAAGTACAGCAGGATTGCAAAATAAGAGAAGCCATTGAAAAATATATTTAACTGATGAAAAGGTTTCAATCATTAATCAAACTTAAACAAGTTGGAAAGGAAATAATGAAAGAAAGGAATAATTCTGGTTACTTAGAAAAACTTCTCTTTTAATGGAAATGAACTTTAAAAACCTTCAAACTCCCCTGAAAAGGCCATTGAAACTTAGCAAGTGAGGACTGAAAAAAAATCTACTGCAAAGTTACATTCCCTTTTCAACACTATGACTGCAGAGGGCATTGTCAGCCCCATGAAAGGATTGTGTCCTCCTTGTTTCATAAAACAGCTTTACTGCCTACAAGCACTTCCATTTTCAAGGATCCTACAGAAACTCTAGTTTTGGTATTTAAGGTGCTATACTGGAACTAATTTCTCCCTGCATTATACCAGTGTTCCCTTATAATCCCGCTGCATGTCTTCAGCAATAACAAGGTGAACTTGAAGGACAAGGAGAGCAAATGTAGTTTCATTTCAGCACTGACTTCTTTTTCTTTATGTTCCTGTCACTAGAATTGATTCTCCTAGCTCCTACTGCAAAGTTAAATCACTAAAGGATGGAGCTACAACGGGTAGAAAACCAGTGTGAGTGAAAGATGAATCAAACATAACTATGTTTTAGCTAGGTTTAGTTCTGGTTTTGTTTCCAGCCACAATGCACTGTCCCTTTCTCATCCCAATGACCTCATCCTCACTCCCCACTGACTATGTACTCCTCTGGAAAGTTTCACTTTTCTTTTATCTCCTTTGACAAATTTAACCAGGAGCATCATGACCTCAAATGAATGCTTCATTTCAAGATTATATTTTTGCATGCCCTACTGACTCAAAAGTAAGGTCAAAGGAAGACAGGCATATAGTTAAAGCATTGGCCCAGTGCTTATGTTGATGCAGGTTCAGTTCCTGGCACTGACACAGACTTCTCCTGTGCAAATAATTGATAGTTATATTCCATAAATATTATTCAAATTAAGTTCTTATATTTCTCTGCAAAGAGCTCTTGTAATTTAGGATACAGTACTGTTTAGCATCAGAGAAGATAAAAGAATCTGTCTCTTAATCTTTCTGCCTTGATTTCAGTTCTGAATGTAGTGGTTAATTTGTACTTTATAATCAGGAATCCTGCAAGTCAATCTTCACAAGTAAAAGCATCCCAATATGGCAAAAGTAGCAGACAATAAAAAATAATTTTTCTGGGAAATGATTCACATCTAAAGTGTTGGCTGTAAGAAAACTACATGCTGGACTTTCCCCAAATGCATTAAGTCATCTTACCATGCTTAAGTAACTTTTGAAGTAACTAATGTCATTCTGACTTGTACAGAAAGGTTCAATAACTGAAAGTCTAAAGAAGATTCAGGACTTCATAGCTACAAAACTGAATCTTGTTTATTCCCTATGCTCTGTAGCTGCATCATTGTACCAGGCTGGACGCTTTACCGTGGCAAAGCCCTTGGCAATGATGTGAGATCTTACTAAACAGAGTTTAGAGCACATTAGAGCAAATCCACTAAAGTTAACGGTGTCAGTGAGGAGTGAGCCAGACCCTTACTGGCCTTTCCTTCTTTCCCCCTCCTACTTTTTCTTCTATTGCCACACTTAGAGAATCATTAACGTTAGAAAAGATTTCCAAGATCATCGAGTCTAGCCTTTGACTGAATACCACCTTGCCCACTAAACCATATCACAAAGTGCCTACATGTTTTTTGAACACTTCCAGGGCTGATGACTCCTCCACTCCCCTGATCAGCCTGTTCCAATGCTTAACCACCCTTTTAGTGAAGAAATTTTTCCTGATGTCCAGCCTGAACCTCCCTTGGCACTACTTGAGGCCATTTCCCCTTTTCCTATCACTTTTTACTTGTAAGGAAGTAAAAATCAACCAAACCCTATCTCACCACAATCTCATTTCAAGTGGTTGTAGAGACTCATAAGGTCTCCTCTGAGCCTCCTTTTCTCCAGGCTAAACATTCCCAGCTCCCTCAGCTGCTCCTCATAAGGCTTGTGCTCCAGACCCTTCACCAGCTCCATTGCCCTTCTCTGGACACGCCCCAGCACCTCCAAGTCTTTCTTGTAGTGAGAAGCTCCAAACCGAACACAGCACTCGAAGTGTGGCCTCACCAGAACCAAGAACAGAGGGGCCATCACTGCCCTGGTCCTGCTGGCCACACTATTGCTGATCCAAGCCAGGATGCCATTGGCCTTCTTGGCCACCTGGGCATATGCTGGCTCATGTTCAGCTGCTGTCAACCAGAACTTGTTTCTAAAAAGGGAATGAAAATTGTCTACCTCTCTGGTAAGTGACGTTGGCCTGTGCCCACCTACTTATCCTCCTGTAAGGACTAATCTGTATAAATAAAAATTAAAATTGTTACATGTGTCGATACGTGCACTCCTGGACAATGGGAAAGGTACTAGATGGGACTTGGAACAGCCATTCCCACCTTCTGCCTCTCATCAGATGATGATGCCAAAATGCGAGAGCACCATGTTTGCCATTTGCTATTTGCTTTCATGTCTCAGAGCACAGCTGAGAAAGAGTAACTATAGAGCTAAAAATTCTGATTACGAAGTGCAAAGCAATGTACTGCTTGTTATGTGGTCAGTGGCACTAACCACATATCAGTCATTCTGCTTCACACTGTACATCAGTATCCTTTTCTTCTCACCTCCTTCAAGGAATCTCATCACATCCATTCCCTGCAATCTCTTTAGATGCCACTAAGACAGTATTTACTTATTGAACTGTAAGGTTGGAAGAAAAAGCAAGAGTTCAATACCAGCATGTTGAAAAGCCTACTAAGGACAATGGAAATCTTTCCATTGATTTTAGTAGACCTTGGATCAGGTTATATATAAGTAACTTCTGGCATCTGATTCATCAACACATAATCCTGACTGCACTAAAAGATTTACCAGTGACTTCAGCAATGATACAATTTCACCCAGTTATAGGGTTTAATTGTTATTAATTTGGTAATCCAAATAAAATGCAGTTTTACATTGGCTTGGTACAAGAAGGATATGAAAGCTTCTATCACGACTGTTCCTACTTCCACCACACACAAGGGTAAGCAGTAATTATTTCCTGTGAGAGCTTATACAAGAAGGGGAGATAATGTATTTTCATTATGGATGGATGTCTATATTATTATTGCCCTCCTCAGTGCACTTTAAGGGGCAATATTCAAATGTAACAATGCAGCTTCTAATTATCTTGTCCTAAACCCTGATCCACCTGGCTATTCTTGCAATAGTGAATTTTTCTTCAGCAAAGCATTTCCCTTGCCAAAGTATATCTATTTTTGGCAGCATCTGGCACTTTCCAGCCCTGGAATCTGATGTAGGCTTGTAAATTGTGCTAGGTCGGCAAGGTTTTCACCCTCCAGAGCACTGAATTGGTGTAAAATAAGACATTATATTGTTTCCCATTCTTTTTCCAATTTTTTTTTCCTCAAAAGCATCTAAACTCTGAAATTCCTGCTTCACATCCCAGTACTCAAAACTACAGCTCTTTCTCCTCACACACTGCAAATAGCTTGGGAATCACTGTGTGAAGCATAATGGCTCTATCACATGCTTAGCACACTTGATGGCCTCTAAAGCAGCTGTTCCATAGCAAGGGCAGAGTACACCACTCCTGTATGTGAGAGGAAATTGTAACAAGTGCTGTACTTTGGAAATAAGTTTAGGAGAAGAACTTCTTCCCAATTCTATACACAATGAAGGAAAAAAAATATGTTTCTGAAGGGATATTTCTAGAAGGAAAAAAAATTATTTAACTATGTGACAGACTAAATAAGCATAGACATACAAATTATAAATTAAGACCTCTTCTGGAATAAAGCTACACTTGTCTCACTGACTTTAAAGAAGTGAAATAGTTATTTTACTTTGCATTTGAAACATCAAAGGGTTATAATTTTTTTCAAAAAGTGAAGCTTATAAATCGCACCTATTCAGGCAAAACACTGTGAAGTCTTGATAGATTTCTCCTATACATCAATACTAACTGAGTGTCCATGTTTTCCCAGTCTTACTTACCTGGAATTACAGAGCAAAGAGCAAAGATCTTCTTGCTTTGGACTCAGCAGTTAATACAATCTAGTATTGCACAAAGAAGTAGCTGTAGTGCAATATCTCAATATTAACAAATGCATATGCTTTCATAAAGATTTTACTTGTGCATACTGATAAAGCTTATCCTCTATTCTCATGCATATTAAATTAGGTTTCAGAGCTAGGACATCCATTCATTGAGCATTTATAAATGCTAATATATGCTCATTTTGATGAATACAAACAAAAATCAGTCTAAGCATAATAATTTTTTTGCATTAACAAAACATTGAAGGAAAATAGAAACTAAATATTAAATATTGTCACTTCAAAATGCATGCAAGTTATTTACATGAAAATCAGATTGCCTACTTTACACATTTAAACCTTGAGGTATTTCTGGTAAGGGACTTTACAACAGTCCCCAAGATTTGTTATTTGTTTGTTTGTTTATTTGCTTGTTTATTTGTTTTAACACTTCATAGAAGTATCAGAACCCAGGCATTTCCTCCTGATTGAACATTGACTCATAATTTTTCAAATACAGATGAGAAATTCCAGAGCACCCTCAAGAAGTATTACCAATATAACACTAATCCATTTGTTCAAGATTACAAGGAAATGAAAAGTGATATCAACAATCTCTTATTTTGCATATGCAGGCATTTATAATGCAAAACTAGACAGAAATACTAGACTAGCATACAGAATGTAGTCAAAGAGGTACAGAGATACATAATTAAACTCTACACTGGCTGGCATGTTCTTTAGAACAATTTGTCATTATATTTAATTGTTAAATTGGAAATGAAAGAGGATGGCTTTTACTCCACCAGGTGCATAAATTCTGTGATTTAGGAGAAATAATTTTTAATTTAATTCATTTTCCTTGAGTTCCATTTCCTAGAAGAAACTGTGCATATATGCTAAGACTAGATCAATTAGCTGTATCTGTAGTTGATGAAAGACCATTTCTCTCAGAGGAGATGAATAAATTTAAGCAAAGCATTCAATACAGGAATAATTCATTCTCCGTGCACACCTGCCTGTTGACTTCACTATCTTAAACTAGATCCCTAATTTTCAGAGACCAAGGTTGAGCAAGATGAATCTCAAACTCAGCATCCCTAGCCTTCTGTGCCACCATAAGGCAGAGAGCACATGCAACTCAAAACCTCTCCAACCACCAGCTCCCAGTCTGGATCTAGCACACAGGATGTGCTTCTTCAATTACTGTGTTGTAATACAGCACCACAAACTCTCAGCCTGCTGTTCAGGCCACAGGAAAATCCTGTCTGACCAACCTGCTGCCTTACAGGATGCTCCCATACATCCTGATACTGTAAGATGCTATCAATGCTTCCAAATTTTACCTTACCCTGATATTTTGATGGAAACGTTTTGGGTTTCTTGCTACAGTGCTTCCACCATACTTTAAAAGCTACAGTTGCAGCTGAAGATTGACTCTAATACTAGATTAGGATTAAATCCACTGTTTTTCAGATTTATGATGTATTTCTGAATTATAGACTTCATGGCACTCTTGAGTTCTACTGCTTGGTTAGAAGAGACACAGCAGCAAATACAAAGAGTCACATAAAAGTTCCAGGGAACATAACCCCAGTTCTTTCCTAGAGTCCTAGAGTAGATAAGATTTGCATTTATCCTGGCCTAGTTCTCATGTAATTTCTATTTTCATACTACAACAGTAGATTATGTTTCTACTCAGAATGCCTAGATAACTTGACATTCGAAACTTCTGTAGTCCACCTACACCCAGTACTTCTCACACTGAAACCACTGGTAGAGCAGAACCAGTGGCAGCAACAGTAGGGTATTTTGGAGGGGTGAGGAGGAACAGAGAAACCAAGTGTAAACAAGTCCTGCTGAATTACTCCACTGACTTTGCATCATTTAAAGGGAAGTGCTGTTAGTGCAGAAGCCAGCTGTTTAACTATTGGAATCCTATACCTTGGCTTGCTTTCAGGGGACATCAGAACAGTGTGACTAGACTTTGTAGCTGCTTGTCACACACTGAAAGAAACATCCACAAATTCAATAAAGTAGATTAAATAAGAGCCAAATATCCTATTAAGTAAACCTTGACCTACATGATATGAAATTCTTTTGAGCTAGCAACTGACAAAAAAGGAAAGAAATCTCCAAGGAAATCAGTTTACATCAGCAAAAAGGAATGCCTAGGACTGTTGTATGTCCACAGGCAGCACTCTGAAGGTTGAGTAAATACAAGGAACTTTTGGTAACTGCTGGAAGGCAGCACTCAAATTATGTCAGAAAGATGAGAAAGAACGAGTTCCCAGTATAGTGACAGAGAAGGTACAGTCCATACTGAAGGCAATATTATTTTTAAAAAAAATAAGGAGAAATTATATTCAAAATGCAGAACCTGCAGCCTTTTATTTACCAATATGGATTTTTGTCTAGAAATTAACTTAAGTGCTTAGTTATATCAGTCCCTATGTAGGGGAGCACTCAGGCATGTGCTCACTGTTTAATATGCGATTTAGTCCAACGCACCACGTAGGAGCTTGAACACTTGCCTAGATCTAAGTGCATACTTTGGTAACTTGATGAACTGGGACCATCTGATCCTGCAGTCCTGCCAGAACAGATGGACCAAATAGTGATAACATCTGTAGAAGTGGTGCTATCTCCTTGTAATTCTTTATCTCATGTTTCTCTGTGATAGCATCTTTGCATACTGCAGCACTTAAGAGGTCAGCAGCAATTTAAAATCTATTGCTTTAAAATTAGTCATCAGATACTTCTCAATCATGGCTGTGGATCATGATTACTGAAAAGGAATATTTTTTTCTGTTAGTTTGCTCTCTCTGTTGTACAGCACTTTAGGCAATATCACTTTCTACATCACACAAATTTTAAGTATACTTGATTGCTCAGGTCTTTCAAAAGCCTTGGGAAAACATTTCTTGAAAGAAAAAAATCTGACTTCTCAATACTAATGTTATCTTTATATAAAGGATGAGCATTTAGTATGCCATGTGATGCACAAATATTTAAGCCTACAAATAAGTTAATATCAGGTTTCATGGCTGACACCATCGCTGATGTGATAGAGATTCCATTCCCATCTTGTTACATGTACCACACAGGCTTTTTAAAGAGCTATTAGACATTATATAATCCTTCATAAAACTATTATTCTGTAAGAAAGAAAAATAGCACATAGATGTCTTTGGTCTGGCTCCACTAAAAATGATTTTGAAGTACTCTGAGATTTTCACCAGGAAGATTCCAGGATTCAGAATTTGTATTAACTATTTATGCATATGGTAGTGAGGAAAAATGTTGTTACTGATTACTAAATAAAGCAGGCAGCAGACATAGGTTAGTAAAGGTATTTTATCAACTTTATAAATGATTAAATTTGGACACTGAAGGGTAAAATAACTTGAACAAAAGATTTTAGGGTATGCTTTCTTATGAAAAATTGACAGACTGATAAAAGAAAGGGAAGCTCAAATAATAAGTTCTTGTACCTATAGTTCAGCTGGATCTCTTTGGAAGAATTACACCTGCATATCCAGGAACAGAATTTGCCCTTCCATGCTTTAAATGGGAGCAAGACAAAATGTGGCACAGCTGTGGGTATACTGCAAAGTAATGACACCCCTTACTTTATCAAGAGTGTTAAATTTTAAAAGTTTAGGCTAAAACAACCAGATTAACAGATTTCAGGAACAATCTCCAGTGAAAACTTGTATTTTAGATTATAACTCAGTGAGGGAAAATAGTCTGGGGAAAAGAAAAAAACAAACCAAACTCCACATCTTAGTATTTAGAATACTTTTCAGTGATACACATAAAACAACACACGCAGACAAACCAAAATATTACTGTAATCTATTCCTGGCTTGCTGTTCTGTTTAGTCTTATGAAACAAATAATTTAGCAGGCAGTGTACAATATAGAGGCCCCCAATGGATTGCAATATTCTAAGTAAGCATGTTTTTCTTTTTGTTTAATTTACAGTCCCTGGGTGGGGGAGGGGGGGGAAGGACGTTTTAAAAACCTGCTTTCTGGGTTTACAAAGCTCTTAGGGATAGTTAGCTCTTAGCTGGCTGAATTGCTGGCTAAAATGGGAGACGCACTGTACCACTAGAGGTCTTTTCATTTACTGATGTTCTACAGCCTCAAGGGTTCTTCATCAGTGGATACATGTTTTAATCACAGAGAACAGTAAAATGTAGCGCTGTCTTTTCAAATTGACCACTGCAGGAAAAACACATGGATATCAATCTAGACTTTGCTGTATAAGCATTGGAGGTAATAATTTCCTGAAGAGAAACTGAATATTCCTCTTTTTTCATATCCTTATCCTGTATCTAACTTGAGTAATTCTCAAAACATAAACTCCTGCAAAATTCTGTGAATAACAGATTTTTGGTCTCAGTGAAATAACTGAGAAGGAGAAAAGAAAAAAAAAAAGGCAAGAAAAGAAATTGGTAGAGCTGACTGAATTGAGTTACTTCATTTTTTGGCTCTTGGCACGCTTGCCTTTTTTTTCCATATTTTTCAGTTCTTAACCAATGTGGATCATTCTGTAAATGGAAACATTTAATGCTGAAAATGTCAAAACAAAACACTTAATCTTTTCAGAATTTTACTGTCTGAAATCAAATTCTACCAGAATTTTAAAATAGATGTAGCAAGTAAGCAACTACTTATTTTTTGTGAATCTACTGTTCCTTCATTTCTAGTTAGTCATAACAGGGCAACTGCACAACTGACCGGGTTGTGTACAAACAATCCCAGGAAATAATGGGCCTTTAATCTCTGCGTAGGATAGCAGAGAATTCAGCAGTTACTAAGGAAATCATAAACCACAGGGGGGAAAAAGACAAAAATGTAAGTGTGTAAGAGTTGTATGAATGAAAATGTTGGCCTGTACTGGAGCTGAGTGAAAAATGCAAAACATTGGCCAGTTAAGTAGTTTCCACAGATGCCTGGTGCAAATGCAAAGCCCAGGAAGGCCGTCCTGTGTCGGTCCCATTTCTTATCTTATGCAAATCTATGGAATATAAAAATCTTCTGCTTTTATCTGTTCCATCAGCCTTCCTATTTCATTGGTTACTTTGTTACCCCAATTCCCGCTTCTCACTTCTGAGCTTGCAGACCTCACAGCCTGTGCAGCTGTATGCAGTATTTATTTCCCATTTGGAACACACTCTGACTTCACACGGTACCTCAGTGTAGCCTTTTTTATTAGGAAATACTTGTCCACAACACAGTCGTGATCTATGGTCTTTACACACCAGCTACCTCAGGTGGCTCAACAATCAGTTTTCATACAAAAGCTAAATGATAATCTTCCTTTGTAAGGTTTCTAAATGTCAGATTTCAGCTTCCTCCCTCTCCATTTTTGATGCTGAGGCAGTTCAAGAAAATATTTTAATAATACTTTTCTAAGAAGGCATACATTTGCCCAAATGCTTAAATAGCAACCACCCATAGACAGAGATCAAAGCTGCCATTTCCAGGAATATCTTTCAAAGGTTTATCTGAGAACAGGGTCTTAGAATGGATACACACAGGCAGGCTCTACAATGGTCATTGGTGATTCAGCTAACATAATACAGCTAAATAATATGACTCTTCCTGAGATCTTCGCATTTTCTTTCTAACATAAAACCTTTCCCTTTGTGTTTTGAATAGGTAAGCCCACAGGGTATGGATCCAGCAGTAGACGCTTACACCACAAGGGAATAGTGGATGAATGCTGCTTCCAGAGTTGTGACCTGAGGAGGCTGGAGATGTATTGTGCTCCAATAAAGCCACCTAAATCTGCACGGTCCGTACGTGCTCAGCGCCACACTGACATGCCAAAAGCACAAAAGGTAGGCAAGGCTGGGAAAAATTCACAGCAACCAACCACCAACCAAACCAAACCAACAAAACCAAAACCCAACCAAAAAACCCCTACGTGTTTTAGGGAAGGAAGATTCTATGAATGCTGGTAACATAGAAAATAGTTGATGTGTTCTGCCTACTAGATCTAGTGGAATTTTGGAAATTAGTTTCCAGGGTGGGAAATAAGTAGGAAGTGGTGTGTTCCATCCCATCTCTTAGAACACCAACTAAAACATGGAATTGCTAAGCTAGTAGTTGTGGGGTTTTATCCTGCCACAGGGTAGGAAGTGACAAGTTCCTGCATCATCCAATCATAAATATCACCTAAGACTTCTTTCAAAAGAGAAACTAAACACTAATGTTTAACAACTCATCTATCCGGAGTCTCTTCACTCATCCTCCACTTTTAGGGAGAGGTAGAGTGAGTGCTCAAGAAGATCAGCCATTCTGCTATTCATTTTACATTTAAATGAACAAATATTTTTTTCCTTCATTATTTTTGCCTTTTTTTTAATTTATCAAAACTAAATTAAATGGATAGTCACCACAATCATTGCATACTCCATTTTTACTATTTAAAGTTTAATATGTATGTTCTCCAAGTACTTCCAATATTGATTGGTATTATTTATATAGTTGTGGATTTCTGAGTATCCAGATTTTTGCTCCTCTGATACCAGATATACTGTGCAAATATGTATCAACAGAGCCTATAGTTCAGAAAACCCATCTTAGACTAGGCTACAGTTAAGCTCATGTCCAACTGTCTCTCCTGTTTGAGGTCTGAACATCTGTTTTACATATTATCTGTCTTCTGCTGTAAGTCTCCTGTGATTTATTTTATTGCCGTTGACCCTGTCTGTCCTACACATATGTTGGCACCACTCCTACAGTTATCTGAAAATTTTTGCTTACAAGACATGGAACCTAAGATTTCATAGGAAGTCAGGAAACCAGTGCTGTATATTAAAATCCTTAATATCAAGTTTATGAAAAGAACTATTGTAATCATTCCAGCATCCATTCTTTTCCATAAGTCAATCCATAGAATGGAATCCTTTCCCCTCTTCCTCAAGAGTTTTCCAAAAATCAGTGTCTGCACGATCCTTCCTGGGAAGTATCACCTCAGCCCTTTAGACCTCAAAGGGCACACAGGGCAACAAGTGAAGCCTTCTTCAGGTAGAGCTCAGCTGTAGACAAGAAACTCCTGTTTTAGGTTTATTCCTATCTGGGCACACATAAACCTAAGGCTTGCTGGGAAAGAAGAAAACAGGCTTGGCCAGGAATCTGTGTGCTCCTTCCCATGCTTGTTGCTAAGACAATGCATAAAACATTCGAGTAAAGGAGACAAGATACCTGCCAGCTCTTTGATGGATCTCCACACCACTTTCCTTGGAGGACTAAGGAATGATGTCATCTTTAGGCAGCTGTCCTCTTCCCAGTTCAAAATATAGGCAGGAGAGCACTGTTTTTTACAGAGAGGAGAGACTTTGTATCTTTCTCCAGCATCAGGGGAGGTAGCACTCAGGAGGGGTATTGGAAGAAGGAAAAAAATAGATGGAGTATGTAATTGAGAGCCTAGCTGCAGAAGAAATCATCCCGGAAATTAAAAAGGAAAAAATCAAGAGGTAAAAAGGGCAGTAGAGGGACAATGAAGAGCACAAGAAAAAAAAAAGGGGGGGGCGGAATTAGATCAAAGAGGTTGAGAAGATGTAAAATATTGTAAAACTGAAGGAACCAACGTGCATCACAAATAAAGAACGGAATTTTGAGAAAATGGGAGAGAAAATGAAATTAGAGACAAATTAATATTAAAGAAAACAACACCTTTGAAGAAACTGTACGTAAAAAGGAGAGTGTTGAACAGAATAAAAGAAACCATAAATGCTTCTCGATAGGAACTTGGCAGTAAAAAACCAACTCTGATGGGAAATACAAACAAATATTCTTTTTTATCTGCAGATGGAGAAAATTAGATTGAGGAAACAAAAAGAGAGAAAGGGTAGGAGAAACTATTATTCAGATTTATGATAGATAAAAGGAAAAAACTGTGGAGGGAAGAGAAGCTGAATTCATTAGGAAAAACTGGTACATATCCTCATTTAATTTTTTTTTCTTTCTCTTTTCTTTTTGCAGTCAGTTGTACATGCCACCATTAAGGAAGGCAACTATGTTCAAACTTTTTTTGGACAGACTTTCCCAAGATGAATGTATTTAGCTAATTCATAGTGTTGATACAACCCTGATTTTAACTAAAAAAATAGATATGCTTAACTCATATTATTTTTCAGTTAAATAATTTGTTTCTCTCTCAATATTATATGTTATATATGAGATCTATATCTTATTCATAGAAAATGAATATATATATATACCTATGATAATATATATATGACCTCTTCAAAATTTTTTTATTTGGATCTAAGATGTAAGGTAGGGCTAGGTACAATATATAAGATGTTGCACAATTCCTCTCAGATTTCACAGACAATCAGTTTCTTATGCATTTCATACATCTGATAGTCTTTTTTCAGCATCTCCTCATAATCTTTTTAAATTTTAAATGACAAATCCAGTATTTGGGTTTTCATTTAAGTGTTTGTAGTACTTAAGTGGTCTATTTCCCCAGTTCCTTGGGCAGATGGTTCCTGCTAGGCACAATTTGGTAGAAGATCTTAGTTCAATGGAGTAGGGATTTTATCTTCTTTACAGTTTCAGTATTTCTGCTGGGAAGCAAAGTAACAATTTCTCCTAGTTTTACACTATATTTAGAGTTTTAGAGTGCAAAAGAAGAGCAAGAAGGGGAGTTAAAGTCCTGTCTTCATTGTCACGGTACCACCTAGCTTTTCTTTCATTTGTTTCTTTCTCTTCTGAAAAACGCTAAAGGTTTAGTCAATTACCCTTAAGTGAACTAAATTTTAACAGCAGTTTGGAAAAATAGTGAGTAGCACTTTGAAAAACAACTGCCCTACCAAAGGAAATAACTGAGCAATTTCCACAACTGTACACATGAGAGAAGACTGTGATATTTTCAAATGAAGCAGTGTCATGGAAACAATGTCCTAAAGTTCTTATCAGTTTACAAGGTACCTTGAAAGTTACTACTGAATGTGAAGGCTGGTAAGGCTGATTTTAAAATCCAGTAAAAAAAGAATCATACAATCATTTAGGTTGGAAAAGAACCCCAACAACCTTGAGCTCAGCCATTAACTCAACACTGCCAAGTCCACCAGTAAACCCTGTCCATAAGTGCCACATCTACACATATTTTAAATAACTCCAGGGATAATGACTCTGCAACTCCCTTAGGCAGCCTGTTTCAGTGCTTGACAATGTTTTCTGTGAAAAAAGTTTTCCTACCATCCAATCTAAACCACCCCTGGCACAACTAGAACTTGTTCATGAACATAATGCCATCCCCTTGCAACCTGAGCAAAATGGCAAAAGAGGTGCGTATCTAGCTATAATTTGGCTCTTCCTCAGATTTTCAGTCCTTATTCTTCTTTAGGCCTCATATGTGAAAAATACACATAAATATATATACCAACAGAGTATGAAGAGGAAGTGCATTCTGTCAAAAATATTTTTGAGTTTTTTTCTAATCTTCAAAATTTAAATAACACTGAGTAGGACTAAGAGAAAAAGGGAAAAGATATTAGTATTTTTAGTTTAAGAAAACACCATTAAGAAAACAGAAAAAGTATTGCATTATTTCTCATTAATTTTTCTAACTGGCAGATTCTTTTGTAATTGGCTCAGTATCAACTCACAGATACATTTACAGGCCAAAATATGCACCATGGCACCACTCTTAATTTCTGTTGAAGCCACGCCACATTGCCAAGCCAATGAATGAACTTTTAGGTGTAACAGATAGAAGGACTTGGCCTTTTCAGAGAATTATTTTCTCCCACTGCTTACTTTGCAGCCCTGTTTTTATGTTAGTGATCACGCTGCCCACAGAACTAGAAAGCTTTCAAAGAGACCCCAGAGAGTTCATAGCTAAGGTATCATGCCTGTTACTACAAACATTAGAGATTCCATTTATTACCAGTAAAGCAAGGGAACTTTTAATGCCAATATGAGGTTTGAATGTCTGCCCTAATAGGATAAGAATGCTGCTGCATGCTTCCCAATACCCTTCCAGCTCAGCCAAATGACCACTACCATCACCGAGGTAGTTGTTATCCTACTGTTAATGATGCCTTATCTCCAAAGACTCCTGCTGAAGGCGATGGGCTACAAGTCTGCTTCCCTGTTCTTGGGCTGACTTACACATAGCTCACATTTTGCGTCTCTCATCTTGAAATTATGATTGTCTTTGGGTCTGAATATCAGCTCAGAGCAATTTTATTTCTAGTTACCTTCTTCTCAAAGACTTAAGAAATGAACCAAACTTCTCTATACCAGTACAAATGCAGGTCTGAGGACCTAATTCAGGCACTCATACCTGGTTATTGGTCTTGGGGTTTTTTCCCTCAGTGGTCTCAGAAATGCATACTTAAAAAAAATGTGTTACGTGGGTCAAAGCATTTTCTGGCATGCATGCTACTACCAGTACACTGTATATTGGTAGTTATTCATCAAAATGCTGATTCTTGGAGAAGGAAGTGTTCTAAAAGCAACCTGCCATCTTCCCTCAATCTCAAAGCTAGTCTGTAGCATGACAGCTCTTTTTCCACCTACATGTCAGTACTAAAAGCTGTAAGTGAAATCATCCTGCATCTTAGTATCTGCCTTATTTGGGTGATAAAGCCATTTTAAAGTCAGACAACAACAGTAGTGGAGAGAATTCATATTTTCATTTGGGAAACATACAGTTAATTTTCAATCTAAATATACTTTGAAAGTCACTGCAATGCAATATGGCTGTTGTTTCATTATAAGGCTCTCTGCCCATTTTATAGCTCAAGAGTTTGTAGTCTTTAAGAACATATGATTTTTGGCAAATAAAATGTAGCATATAGCTTTTCCTATATGCTGGTAAACTCCCTTCAAGGAGGAGCACCTAGGGTCAGCACTGAGGAGAATATTTTGTTTTGTTGCTGTGTAGAAAAAAACCAGCTGGGCAGATGAGTAAAGAAATTCCTGTTTTCTTAGCTCACTGTAACCAATATAAGCATTTGTAGAATAAGGCAGGATCCTTAGTGTTGGCAGACTCCTGTGAAATGCTGCAATGATGGTTTTAATGAAAATCAGTGAAAATTTAAGGGTTTGCCCAGAATGAGCTCTTCAGGGTAAAAACCAAGGCATAACTTGGAAGAAGTAAGGACAGCAAAGGTAGTTTTGGAAAATCTGGAAGAGAAACGGGCAATGAAAATCAAAATATATATTTTAATTTAAGGATAAGCAGAATTCTGTTGACATTTGATTCTGTGTTTGATTGATGCTATTCTACAGCAATATTAGCAAAACTGAATGTGGACAAGCCAGCATCCTTCTGAACTGTTCACAGGAATAGGGACTAGATGATTAATCTAGTCTATAATGGCAGATACCTAACAAAAACATTTCTTCATTATGATTACTTTGCTGTTAACAACTTTGGCTTGTCAGTGATGATAAATCCTAGCGCAGCTCAATGTTCTATATTTGGTGGTGGTGGAATAATTAATTTAACAATTACTAGTACTGCCTAATTTTTGTTGTATATACTTAAAATAATAATTCCACTCATATCCAATACAAAGCCAGTGAAAATTAATAAGCTGTGAGCTCAAGTTTTGTGATCCTTTGAAAATTTCTGATTCATTTTATATTTAATAGATACTGAAGGGAAATGGAAAGGTTATATATAGAATAGTATTTTCTATGGGAAATCACTAAAACCACCCACAAAACGAATGCATCAAACTAGCTTTCATTTTATTTCTGTCCATTAGAAAAGCAAGAAAATGTTATTACTTTTTAAATTTTAGAGGCTCCTTATTTTTAGGGCTTAAATAACAGCTAATGCAGTGGTAGAGCTGTATACACATGGCTTCATTTGTCACAGAGATTTTTTTATTATTATTTTTGGCTTTTCTTGACAAAAAAAACCCATAATTTCACTTAACTAAGAATTTGACTTCTGATGAGGATTATAAATATGGAGGATTATAAATATGAGGATTATAAATACAATTCTGCCTTTAGTCTGATACAGAATATACAAAGTCTTGGGCCTGGCTAACATTTACTAGTGTGGTAAACAAGGAAATCAAATTCAAATGTATATACCACCCCCATCACTGCTGCTGAAGACTGGCATGTGTGTGGCATGACAGGGAACTGAGAGCATTTTTCATTCCAAAGTTCTCTTGATTTGCCTAGCACATCACCTTGTCTGCTTTGAAAATACAAATTATATGGCTGCAGCCCCTACAGCAAACCCACAATTTTTTTTACTCCTCAGAGCCTTATCCAACAAAATCCAACACATCTAATATGCCATGTATGCAATATGTAGTTAGCAGAGCAATTTTGAAAACACCTGGTAGCAAAGCCCAAGAGATTCCACAAATCCTGCAGTTACAACTCTGAAGTTCCCTGGCCCCTATACATCCTACTTTTGCAAATGTCTTTGGGAAAGAAAAGAAAATTTTGGTACCAACCATATCCCTAAGCCCACCCAGGTTCCAGTATGCAGATGTCTCCTCTGCCAAGATCAAGAATGAAAACAGTCAAAGTGTTTACGTCTAGGAGAAGAGGGAAATTCAGGTACAGAAGTTCTGCACACTTAAGTTCTCTGTAGATAACTGAATTACTGATTAAAACACAATTGTCTAACAGTTCCAGCACTCCAAACAACTGTTTTCCTGCTATTATAAGTTTTGTGATCATGCAATGTATTTAAACCTACCTGTAATAATTTTTTCTTTCTAAACTTTCAGGAAGTGCATTTGAAGAATACAAGTCGAGGGAACACAGGAAACAGAAACTACAGAATGTAAGAACATGCCATCCACAAGAATGAAGAATGAATGTGCCATCTGCAGGATACTTTGCTGTAAATAAATTATTTGTTAAACATTGGAAGACTTAAAAAAACCTTTGTTTTAAAAAGCTTGATGCAATTTCAACCAATGGGCATTCTCCCAGTGAACAATGCAACTAAACATTCCAATATTAAGTCTTTAGAGAACAGAACATTTTAACCAGCCCAGACCTAAAAAATTCTGTGGTTGATATATTGCTGTTTGTTAACCTGTTATAAATGTCCTGCACGAAAACTCTTAAAGTCCTGTGCCCCTCAAAAGCCTACAAATTTATGGGCCTTTGATGGATCCAATTGCACTAAATTAACCTATGGCTGCTGGAGTCATTCATCAGCCTTGTCTAAGTGGTGGTTTTTTTATTTGCACTTCTTTACAAGCAACAGGCTGTTTGTTTTACAGTGTCTGAAAACATTGTTTGTCTACCCCTTCATATTTGCACAGTCTGATATTCCCAGTAACAGCAGCAGTAAGGTAACATATACAGTTTTAAACATCCATTAATTCCATCTGTGGCATTTCAACAAAATATGGGTTATAGATGCATTTGTTTTAAGACAGTTTTATTCTTCCTTCTCTTGCAAACATGCATTTTTTCTGCAATTTGTGAGACAAAAGATTTTTAAAAGCAGTTAAAGCATACATAGGCTCTCGAACCAGTAATGACTCTTCCAGGTAATTATTTTGCAACAGTATAGGTAACTTCTTTCTTCCTCCATATAATGCAGTATGTAAAATTTAGCATATCAATAATACACATATATCAAACAGTATGTAAAAATCTCTGTTTTATAGTACAACGGTGCTATTTTATAGTTTGTTACATGAAAGGGTCTGGCCAAAACGGTAATAGGTAAAAGCAAATATGGAAAGACCAAGCCAAAGATTAAATAACAAAATACTTCCAAAAATATTCAGCTTAAATCAACTAAAATGGCTTCAGATTTCAACATGAAAATAACTTTACCATCTTCAAAAGAAAATTCAGATACTTATTTCTTTTTAGATATTTGAAGGGTGGTGTTTTGACATCTGATTTTGTGGAATGCAAACTCATAGATGTCTAGGCCCAGAGAAGACAATTTGAAAAACAGCCCTCAAGTGGCTTCAAAGGGTAGTCCACCAGGGCCTAAATCCTCCTGAAATATCAGCATTCTATTCAATCATAAAGGGGTACTCAAGTTCCCCTCCATTTCAATTCTTCCCACAATCAGATGTAGCCTACCTGACTGTTAGTTGGGCTGCTACATCTCTCTGTAAATCAGAAAAGCTAATCTAATCACCAAATTACTAGTGCAGAATGACTCCTTGAGGAGAGATTAACCATAACATCCTTACACCCTTACTTACAACTGCAATATGCAGTGCTCCTGTGGGAGACAGAGATCCCAGGTAATCTCTGCTACATAACTTTGATAAGCCCTGCACTGGTTCTACCTTGAGTAACACTGTGTCCTCTGATGAATTTTTGTAAATCAGCTCAGTGTAGGTTGGCCATAGGAGGATAGGAGGATAAGCAGCCAACAGTGTCCCAGGTGAGCATTAAACTTCCCTGTGAGAGAAGGGAAGGCAGAGGAAAATGCACTGCTCCACCCTGTCCAAGAACTCCAATGTTGTCCCATCCACCTTTTTCCCCTCACCATGCTGTATGTGGTAAGCTCAGGCAAGGCATGAAGCACCTCTTGGTCAGCTCCAAAGGGGGACTGGAGAATAGTGCATGAAGGGAAGAGTTAGGGAGGTGGTAGATTGGATCTATAAAGGAATTATCTCCTTTTGAGGGCAGCTCAAACCTGCCTTCCTTTCTACTGCAACCAAGGGAATCGATAACTATTGACTTAAACACAAGAGAAAGTTCTCTCCAGACTGCATATGTACAGCTCCTCAATTGTCCCTTGTGAAACAAGAAGGTCATAAAAGTCTAACAAATTATTGTAGTTCTTTTTTCATTCCCATAAAAAAATTGCAGTTTGTATTTTTAACAAGTGCAGTGTATGCCTATGCAACTCTTTAAACCCTCTGCTTTCTGTGAGATGGATGTCTATATGCACAATAAGCTGCCATAGCAATGTAAAAGTAGAACAGCAAATGAATAAAAAGAATATGTCACAGCTGTCACTGACTGAGATAGTTATGTTGAAAAAGGAAGAAAGTAAAGAGAAATAGATGTGGAAACTAACCTAAATTATTTACCACCAAATCAATAAACAGAGTTAGCAATTCTGATATCTGTCGCAGCTCCTATAGGCCTTTTTTTGGCAGGGGGGATGGAGAGGGAAGGACTTTTACTTTAATGGCTGTAAGNAACTGCAATATGCAGTGCTCCTGTGGGAGACAGAGATCCCAGGTAATCTCTGCTACATAACTTTGATAAGCCCTGCACTGGTTCTACCTTGAGTAACACTGTGTCCTCTGATGAATTTTTGTAAATCAGCTCAGTGTAGGTTGGCCATAGGAGGATAGGAGGATAAGCAGCCAACAGTGTCCCAGGTGAGCATTAAACTTCCCTGTGAGAGAAGGGAAGGCAGAGGAAAATGCACTGCTCCACCCTGTCCAAGAACTCCAATGTTGTCCCATCCACCTTTTTCCCCTCACCATGCTGTATGTGGTAAGCTCAGGCAAGGCATGAAGCACCTCTTGGTCAGCTCCAAAGGGGGACTGGAGAATAGTGCATGAAGGGAAGAGTTAGGGAGGTGGTAGATTGGATCTATAAAGGAATTATCTCCTTTTGAGGGCAGCTCAAACCTGCCTTCCTTTCTACTGCAACCAAGGGAATCGATAACTATTGACTTAAACACAAGAGAAAGTTCTCTCCAGACTGCATATGTACAGCTCCTCAATTGTCCCTTGTGAAACAAGAAGGTCATAAAAGTCTAACAAATTATTGTAGTTCTTTTTTCATTCCCATAAAAAAATTGCAGTTTGTATTTTTAACAAGTGCAGTGTATGCCTATGCAACTCTTTAAACCCTCTGCTTTCTGTGAGATGGATGTCTATATGCACAATAAGCTGCCATAGCAATGTAAAAGTAGAACAGCAAATGAATAAAAAGAATATGTCACAGCTGTCACTGACTGAGATAGTTATGTTGAAAAAGGAAGAAAGTAAAGAGAAATAGATGTGGAAACTAACCTAAATTATTTACCACCAAATCAATAAACAGAGTTAGCAATTCTGATATCTGTCACAGCTCCTATAGGCCTTTTTTTGGCAGGGGGGATGGAGAGGGAAGGACTTTTACTTTAATGGCTGTAAGAATTCTGAAATGCAATGTAAGAATAAGCCATTATTTTGATGTCACAGACATAATACATATTTCCATTTCATGCCCCATGACTCTTTCTGCCCTCTCTCTCTTCTGAAGTTCTAAGGAGAAGAGGGAAGAAAGGTGTAAGTGTAAAAAGCAATTTGCAAATATCTGTAGCAGCAAGTTTCTTTATAGATAACTTTTTTACTGATGTGCTGTTAACTGAATAACTACACATCATTTTGCATTAATTCCTGTAAATTAATTCAAATTTTTGGTCTTATCTTGGGATTCACACACTCACATTCATGCCACCATACTTCTCCTATTGAGAAACCATCATGAGAAAATGTCACTCATAGACAGTAATATTTATCACAATCTGACAACTGTCTAAACAAATTAGAACAATTCTTGAAAGCAACTAAAGTAAAGAATAGCTGAAAACTTCAAAGGCAACACTTTGCTTTACTAGAGAATAAATAGTATCAAAAAATGCAAAGTAGCTCCAGCCCCACAGAGGTGAGAAGTGCATGGGTGGAAAATGCATTTTCTATAAGAAATCTCCAGTAATAAAAGAGGGAGCACATGACAAACCAGTTAGTGTGAAAGATAAAGGGCTGCATTAGCTTAATACTCTCAATAAATCCTCTACTTAAGGAAGTTGAAGCATGAGCCAAAGCATCTCCCTCCCAAAAGTACAAAGCAGTCAGTTTTGAAAAATTTCTAATTAGAGAAATTGAAAGGTTCAACTGGATCTTTAAAAGCACTCCAGATATTTAGGAACAGGGCTCCCACTGGATGCCGTTGATTCTCATAAATCCCTTA
This sequence comes from Aleadryas rufinucha, assembly GCA_013397815.1. NCBI lineage: Eukaryota > Metazoa > Chordata > Aves > Passeriformes > Aleadryas > Aleadryas rufinucha. The sequence goes on along the minus strand of VZTH01004398.1, from coordinate 539,162 downwards.
AATGGTAAAGAAAAGATCATTTCCCATCTTTTCCTATCATGTAACTCACATGACAGAGATCACAGATTCTTGCTTTCCAGATTAGACTTAAAATTCCAATTATTACACAGAATGTCACTGAAACGCATCAGTAAAAAAGTTAATTAAGCCTCATTTTCAGTCAGTCCAAAAAGCACTGCAGATCTAAACCCACTGAAGTTAGTACCTCTCTTTCATCGAGGTAGCAAAATTTAAGTCTCATCTCCATAGTGAACATAATTAGTTCACTATCATATAAACATGATAGTTTAAATGGAAAATCAATAAATTCTTTATTCTCCTCAAAATGTAGTTATAAACCCACAATTCCATTTCCATGAAAGACTTGTATGAGCTCATTTGCACCATTTGGCCAAGGGCCACAAGAAAAATCAAACCCTGGGATATTGCATCCAGTCCTGGTAGGTACATTCAAACAGGCCCCCTTTTCTCCCAAGGCAGATTACAGAGCCGATTCCTCCGGTAAGATTAAAGGGTGAATTAGTGGTAGGCTTTTTTACAGAAGTGAATTTCATACACAAATAGGAGCCACCCTCAGTTGCCCTGTGAGCTCCTTGCTCTCTCAGTATCAGTGGTTAAAGCTGATTAATGAAGACTTTAGGCCGAGCACTTTGTCTTCTTGGCTCTCCATTCAACAAGTAGGTGCGTGATAGGCCAAGGTCAGAAAAGTGTATTTGCATATTTGCTTTACCTGTTACCGATTTGGTCAACAATGCCAAAGTGGTGCTATTGTTTTGTTTAAGAAAGTACTTGACTAAAATATAAAAGAAAGCATAAATATTTTTTTAATGTATGAAAATGGCAATTACATAGGTATGGTTATTAAAATAGAAATAAAACTAGCCATAACTTTTCAACTTTTTGTCACTCAGAAAACAGCAAAGTAATCTTACATTGATGCAGATGGGGCAGGAATAAGAGTCAAAATGCCACAAAAATTCATAGACTTTAAAAGAAATTCTGAATCTTTACTCCAAGTCAGAAATTCAGATGAAGAAAAGTGTTAGAAGCCAGGGAACAATGGATATGACTGAAAGTCTTTCAGATTATAAGAGTCCTATATCATAGCAGAGATTTTTAAGCCACACTCTAGCCTGAAATCAGTGTAGTTTGACTTGGTCAGTGGCATGATATGATCGAGATTTTCACTGAGCACACATTTAGTTTTACCTGATTACTTTCATACTCATGGCACATAATCCAAAATTTAATGTTCTTAAAACCCACAAAAAATGCAAGCACATCTGAATCTAACAAAGAATGAAAAAAAAAATTCCTAACAGGAAATTCATGGGGTTTTGAAATCTCCCCAGTTACAAATTGTGAGAAAAAGTTGAAATATATGGCTAACAGTCTGTGAATTATTTTTTTTTTATTATGCTATGTGGTCACTATGAACATCCTTACGTGCAAAATTTCACATTCTGTTTTTTGTTTTGAAATTATGCTAAGTTAAGCCCAAAAAGAGATGCTTGGAACCTATAGGCCAGATAGAATACTTATGTTGTTCTGATGAAGGTATAATCAATATATTTAAAATGTTTTATTTTTAGTCTGAAAAGGAATAGTTATAATTTATTTGGGGGGTCTGCTTATAGTGGTCCCTCTTTTTAGGATACTGGTCAATGGAAATAAGTCTTCCAAACACCCAACTTCTAATCAAAACCAACGTTTATTCCTCCCTCTTGCTCTGCCCAGCAGACCTAGTCAAAACACTATTGCAACATAATTGTATTGTTTGTCTGTTTGTTTGGGAGGGTTGTTTTGCTTTGATTCACTTTGTTTTGATTCCAGGGGCGAGGGGTAAGGACGAGGAGATGAGGCTTTCCAGTGACTTTTTCTCTCTTGGGTACAATCCACATAAAATAAAAAATTTTTCTTAATGAGATTACTAATTATCCAATTCATGTGTGGAAGCAGCATTCAGTAAAGCAACCAGATTAATTTGACTTGAAAGAAGGAAAAAAAGATTTTAACACAAAGTTTTTACCCATTCTACTCCTACACTAAACATTTTGCTTCTGACAGCATTGGAATATTCTACTGGACTATAAATGCCCAAACACACAGTATCTGATACATAGAAATCTTTTTTTTACACCAAGGGTGTTATGGGAATGTCTGAAATTTGATTACACATCACGCAGTATAGAGATATCATTGTAGCAGAGACCAAAATGAGAAGGACCTCCCTGATGCTTACAACAGGAAATCTTATACTAGTTACATAAAGGGTGTATGTGTGCATATATACACATATATAGACACATGTATGGATATATGTGTATATATAGACAGTGTTACAGTGTGTGCATGTCTATGTGCATGTGTGTGTGCACGTGTATATTATGCTTTTCTTTCTCCTGTCAAGTAAAATTCGAAATGCTTGCTTTTTTCTCTTCAAATCTTATGGATTATATTCAGTAATCCAACTGGAATCTAATTTTAGAAGACCATTGTATAATATAGATGCCACAATTTAGATCCCGTCTTTTTTTTCATACCTAAAAAAATGACCAGATGTTTAAACCGTAAGACACCTCTTCATTGTCATCAGGCAAATATATTTATCTGTTTAGATACAGATATAAAATACTAACTCTGAGGGCCATATTATGAAAACCTTTATTAAAATTTTATCTTTTATTTTATTTTTCTCCATAAAACTTCTATTACGTGTGATTTTTTTAAGTGTAAGCATCTCTTCAAAGTAAGAATAATGGGTAATATAAACAGAGCAGAATTAAAATTTCTGTCATCACCTCAACTATTAATTTTTCATTTATGTTCTTTGTAAGATTAATTCATCCCTCTCTACAGCACCCTTAACTATATCAGAGGTGGAAAAGGCTCAGCAAATTTCTATATCCCAAAATATTTATAATAATTATTGATTTCTTTGTGTTCTTCAGTAACTTTTTATTTTGCCAGCTTGGCTCACAAAAGTCACAAAAAGCACCAATGTGATACTTCTGCTGCTAAACATTCTTTCCCACAAGCATTTAACATACACCCACCTCAAATATATACACATTCACACTTTATTGAAGTTCTTAAGATAATTAAGCAATATAATTTTCCCCACCATTCTTTAACTAAATCAAAGGCATTGCATTTTATTGTATTTTCCATTCATTAGTATAATTTCATTCCTCTAAAGCAGCAACAAAATACGTGCAGAACAAAAAGGACTCTATCACGACAAACAGGATTATGCTTCATGTGCTCATGTTAAAGAAAAAGGTTTAGCCAGATAACTATATATACAACTGATTAAATAAAACTCATATTTTTTAGTGAAATATTTAACTTCATAAATTTAAAAATCAAATTAATGTTCCACTCCGCCTGGTTTACTGGCATTAATCTGACTTATGGTGTGAAAAACCCCTCACTTTAACAATGATCAAAGACAAAGGATCCAAAACCAACAGACTAAAGTGTTATCAATAAAGAGGTAAAATGTCCTTATTTTGTGCACAGTGATGAATTCTATCCTATTTTTTCTTTTTTAGAATTTCAAATGAAATTGATACAAATACTGTACAAGAATTATGGTTCTCTTCATTATTTCCTCTCAGAGAGAAGTTTGAATATAATAAAGCACATACAAGTGACAGTGCATGATACAGTACATAAATCGTATCTTTTAATTTATTACCATTTCTAAGGAATTAGTCCAACAGAATTCTATAGAAATCCTGTGCAAGGTGAAAAAATAATTGTCAGAAGTGTATAATGATAATAGTTGCCTGATTAAACTAAGTCTCATCAGACATGAGTCATAAAACGCTCCACTGAAAGCACACTGGTACTTCATAATGTTCTGAACAGCTTCACCTGTAGTCTGACACCTCACGTTGCTTTTATCAGAGTGTGATGGTTGTGTTTCACAGTTTCTTAATCCTTGGAGTCTTTGGGTTGAATATTAAACATGTTTATCAAGACTAAGGATTTTAGGAAACAAAATGAAAGTAGAAGAAGCAGCACCACCTGCTGCTGATAATCAAATCATCTATAAGCTTTCTTTTCTCCCAAATTACTGCAAAGCCACCCAGAATGCTAAATGAAGAGATTAATAGCACTTGGTTTTCAGGACAGCCTTTCCATAAGTAGTAACTCTCCTCCCTTCCTTCAGTGTTGGACCTCAATTGGTATCCTGACTAAAACTGGGGTTTCCATGATGCCAAGCATGAATGTGGATACATGAATTTCTGATTTCACTACTGAATATTCCTACTATTAACATTTCAAGTCATTATAACCAAACAGTGACAAGTGTTAAGTGTTCATTTACTAGAAACCATTTAAATATCTATTAGAGTTCTAACTGGATTTATTCTTTCTTTTTTATCTTCTTGTGCTTACTCCTAATACCATGTCACTACTTGATGACAAATAATATTTCATACTGTGTATGTAACATCATTGTGTTGCAGAATCCCCCAAATACCTCAACAATGTCTTTGTTGCGCTATTCTCCCCACTTAGGACTTATAAGCTTTTCTAGTAACAACCAATAAATCAAAAAAAATTGAGCTCTTGATATGTACAGATATGAAAAAATTCAAGAAGTTTTGCTAGTTTGCAGTTCATGTAATGCCATCTTGACCATTCTCTTCCCCTCTCTCTATGAGCTGTCTAGAACAGTAAACTTTGCTCCATAAATAATAGTGTATTCATGCTTTTAAAGGCTTTTATATGCATTAATGGTAGGTAAAGGTTGGAAGAGGTAGTCGACTGATTTTCACTTTTATCTACTTTGATTTCAGTAAAGGGCTTTGTCACTCTGTATACATAAAGGCTAATGCACCCTTTGGTTTGTAGAATGTACTGAAATGTTTGCAACCCTCTTGGTATCAGGTCCAAAATGTGAAGCATTACTGTTAAGAGGGTATCTTTCTAATGTATTTGTATGTATAGTTTACACCTCTGTGAGGTCTAATAAAGGATTATGGTTAATAAAAAATGCGTTGAAAATTCATCATCCATGCAGATTTTGCAGCAATTTGCATTCTTCCTTTTTCTTCCCTGGCATATACATTTCAATTTTCTCAGAATACACCAAAATCAGGACATACCTTAGCAGGATGAGCAGGCTTCATTCAACCTAAAATAGAACTGGCATGGAAAGTGGCTCAAGAGCCTCGATGAAAGGAAGTGTCAGCAGATAAAAGTATGGAACCTATAGATAAAATTGATGGATGTGAATGACCAGGAACTGACTGTGTTCACGCACAGAAGAACAGGACTAAACTCTAATATACAGAGGTCTCTCAAAAGCTCCTCAATACAACAGAACTAAGTGGTAGCCAGTGGATATGGACTATTTAAAAAATATCCAAGGGACATTTAAGGAACTACAAAATACTGTGCCTTGTATCTCTATCACTTCCGTTCTCAAGAACAGAGTTTGTGGGTAGGTGAATAAATACGATACGATAAATACGGTATCTTGCAGGAAAAGGAAGATGTTTGTTGTGAAGTTAAGCCTCAGAAATCTATTGGGAGTTCTTTGGAAAAAAAAAAGGACAAGAACCCAGTCAAGGACGATCAGGTCAAGATCCTAGTCAAGGGAAGATTTGTATTTCCTAAATGTTTGTAAATTAGGTGCCTCATCCAAATTTCTTTAAAACACTAAACTGTTGTGGAAAGAGAGACAAGTTCTTCATACCTGCACACTGCTGATTAAAAAGCATAAGAGCTTTTTAATCATTCATTAAGCATACTTGACATCAGCAAGAATGTCCAGTTGATAGGTGGAGTGGTACCATCTGTGAAAGCTTGCTGCAGTCTGTTCCAGCACCCTCATTATTCAACCTTTCCCTAAATGAGCAGCAGAAGGGGTGGACAGTAAGAACACAAAGTTTATTGGTGATATTAAGGCAATCAGACGGATCAGGCATGATGAGGGTAAATCTATGCAGACCGTTCTCAGTTGTAAACTTGTCCCTCATGTGCTTCAAAACAGCTTTCAGGAAGATATTTTTTTATAATTTTCCATGTACTGAGGCCAACTTGCCTCTCCATAGATCATGGCCCTCTTGGGTGGGTGCAGTATTTGCCTTTTTCAGTCACTAAACTCACATACTTTTCCTAATCTTTCTAATATGATGGTGAGCAGCCTCACAACACCACTGTGCAGCTCCCTTACCACCCTCCTATGCAGCCCATGTTGTCCCAAACACTTGTGTATCTCCACTTGGCTGAAGTGCTTCGTAATTCCATCTACTTCAGTTGTGGGAAATGCTCCTCTCTGCCACTGAACTCCGGTCCTGGAAGGCCTGAGGACAGCCTTACCACTGCAAAAACAGATTAAAAAATGCCTCTGGCCCAGGAAGTCCCTGAATTGTGAATCAGTGGCAGGTACGAGTTTCACTACATGCTGCCTTGTTCTAGTATTTTTCCCTAAATATTGATTTTGGCTAAAGGGCAAAACAATCTCCAGGACTGGTTACCCCATCTTATCTTTACTCTGACTCCTTGTGTTTTTATCTTGCTGCCATGGTAGACATTACAGATTCTAAATGCACAATCTCTAAGTGCACAATCCCTGAAGTAATATTCTTCACCCAAAATTCTCTGTATTTAAATATTTACAGGCAATAATGCTTAAACCCACTCTGTCTTATTGTAATACTTGAGCAATTCAGGGAGATTTTGGTTTAAAAATAATCACTCAACAATATTCAACAAATTTTTATTCTTATATTCTCATGATGAGATGCAATTAATGGAGATCACAAATGGTGGGTTTGGCAATGTGGCCAAGGAAAAGTTTAAAAATTCATTAATTTGTAGTCTCAACCACAGTTTTTTTAAGGTTGTTAATAATATGTATGGCATTACCACAGGTTTTTAATCTTACATGAACAGCTTGTTAATAAATATGACTGGATGGTAAACTATGCTAACACAAGCAAAATAAGAACATAGGGATTGAGGGAATGTATAAGAAATTACTAGCAGTTCAGAAAATATAAAAACTTCTGTGTTCAGCCTCTTTCTTCAATTGTGTACCTCATCAGAGGCAGAGAATGTAATTTATAGGAATTTTGATCTAAGAGTTGCTGCATATTAACCAAGGCTGGATATTGACTTGGAAATCATCTTATTTATTGCCCTAACTTAAAACAGTTTTTGGATCACAACTAAAGAGAAAAATCAGTGTAGAAATCCATTGCTACATAAAGGCCAGCAGGACTTGTGGAAGCTTACTAAAAATTAGGACTATCAAAACCAGCAGTTGTTAACGTCATGGACGATATTCTTGTTTTATTAGCGCAAAGTTTACACTGAATATGTAGAATTAAACTGATTTTTTTAATATACATGGGCAACTTCATTAAGCTATGTGTGGTTTTGTCCTATATTTTCATATTGCTTTACATTTTGTTAAAAATACCCTTTATTCTCACATTATTGCCTAAATTTTGGCTCTTACAACTTTATCTAAAAAGTGTGTACAAGAGATATAATAAGTAAAAACATAAAGTCGATTAGTGGTGGTTTTAAGCCAATGTTTCATCTCTGTGAAAAGGAGTTACCTCTGACAAGTGTTTTCCCAACTGAGAGGGTGACAGACTATTAACATTCTCCACGGTTCGCACATGTTGCACTATGCATCAGCCGTACACAGATTTTCTGCTGGCTTTCTGCAAAGAAGTCATTTGTCATCTCTGTATTTTGACAACCAAAACGCTGAGAAGAAATTGAACAGATCAGGAAGAGAAGTGTTAGTCAAACTGAGATAAAACAAAGGTTAAAGCGGGATTTTCAGATTACCACTGGGCTGGTTTTGTTTGTTTGGGGAGTGCTTGGACTTAATCTTTAATAAAACAACCATTTCAATTAAAATGCACTGTCTTTGTACCAGGCTCCAAACTCTCCAGGACTCGCTTCTCAGCATGTGCTCTCTCCACTAAGTAATGCTTTCACTCTTTGTTTGCTTTTTCCTTCTGTTGCATATATCACCTATTCTTGCTACATGTTGACCTGATACAATAGGAATAGTGGCAAATATCTTCCCAGTCCTTGCGACTAAAAAAGCTGATAAGTCTGCTGATTTTAGCATGCTGGGAGATAAAGGTTTGAATGCCATCAGGCTGAATGTGGAATGAAACCAAATCTCCCATTAATTCTACACATACCCCAATTATCTTAAAATCTGGGGGAGAAGGAGGCAAAGCCACAATGCCAGAATTTTTGGGGTGCCCAGTGCTACAGCATTAAGCATGCCCTCAGCCTCTCATGGCACATAACACAACTGTAATAACTTGAAGATATTTTTGGTTCAAAAGCAGATGGAACAGGGAAAACCAGTTATTTCCACCATTAACAGACCACAGAGAAGCTGCCAATGTTTTTTCAGTTTTGTCTAGGCTTCAGTATTTCAGATATAATTTTTCTTAATTCTTTCAAATTATTTAAGTTTTTGTCACATCCATCATTTGTATTCTAATTCAAATTACAGAGAATCAGCCTGTTACCTGTGTTTGAATTCACATGGTTTTTATTAAAACTACCTGCCTGCAGAATCCCTACCAGAATTGATATTCATACTGTGCAGGGGGGAGAGTTTTCTTCATTTCACATTCCTCAAATCCTTGCTTTTCAAATAATGCTTTATATCACTGCCCTTCCTGCAGATCTTCATCTGGATATTGTTATCATTGTTGGTACTTCCCAGCTTCAAATATTTTTTTGTACACAACTCCTAGAGCCAATTTAGTCAGTAAATTTCTTGGTAATTTAACATGCTGAAAACAATCCTGTACTGCTTTAAGCACATTCTGTTGTTGTTTTAGTAATCAATAAATAAGTAATTGACTTCGGACAAAATACTTCAAGTAGCCTTTTCTGCAAATAAATCCTACTATCAAACACATTTCCTGCTGTTCTCATTTTGTTTAAACAGAATTTAACTTTTTTATCCATCCTTTAATCTTCATTCAAATAGTACATATTCTCTGCTATGCCAGCCGGAGCCACTGCACCAGTTAATATTAAAACATGTCTTCCTATACTTAATCTACCTTTTTGCTCTATCTCACCATCCATACTGTTTCTAATCTCAAAATCAAAATAATTTAATGGCTGAACTTGCAGCATGCTAACCCTATCCAAGGCCCCCTGTGAGTCAAGGAATTTCACCAGCATCTTACAAACTTAGATCTCACGTTCAGATGTGGACACTTCTACTCCCCTCAGAAGTAACCACTGACATCTAAGGTTTTCCTTTATATAGGAGTTTCCTTTATATATATATATGAGTTTACAGCTTGTATTTTTGTACCCTGTAGAATGCCAGTGGCCAGCAAGTCTGGCTCTGAATACTTCTGTAATTTTGAGGATAAAGTCAACCCTCTTTCTAACCATTCTGTTCTGAGATAGACTGAAACTTTCCCAGGCACTAAATAAAGAAAATCTCTGGTTTGAATGATTTCTCTTTTAGTCTTTCTGCATTTCTATTTCCTTTCTAAAAGGAAACAGACTGGTTCTTTAAACTTACTTATTCTAAGCTCCAGTGCAGTAACAGAATTACCAAGATAGAAATGCCATCCAAGTCTTTGGCCAAGACTCAGCAAGGTATTTTTTTCAGTACAGAAATATATACCAAAAGTAGGTCCATTTAAAGAATATTGCCCAATAATGAAAGTGATATTGATACGATTATTAAAATTCTTACTCCAGAAGTATTTTTCCCTGTAATAAGTCTATTAGTATAGATATACTATTGTATTTTTGTTTATGAACTCATGATATGTCTCTTGCTACTTCAACAGAAGGCTTTGCAAAAAGTTTTATTATTTTTTAAATTTATCTCTCTTCTTTTTTCTTCCTTCACTGACGTTCTTCAACAATATTCAATATGTGGTACATTTAAACTGTATTTCATTTAAGGATTTTAAATTACTATATGCCTTTCAGATAAATTACAAATTATAAACTTCAGGCTTCCTATATTTCATATAGCTCAAAGTTTTTTCCCTGCCAGAGTACAAATCCCTTGACTAGATTTTGTTTGGCTAGTTTCCATTTATGCTCTCTTACTTTTCTCCATTCCTTTTCTTTCTTCTATTCCCTTGCCCAAAGCCAAAAAAAACCCAAAAAACCAAACCAAACAAAAAAACCCAAAAAACCAAAAAAAAACCCAAACCCCAAAACCCCAAAAAACCAACAACCCCAAATCCACATATTCTTTCTTTGATTTTTGAAAGAGGATTCTCAAAGAGTGAGGTTACACACCGACTCCTAGCAACACACAGATTTTTAATTTCCTTACAGCCTCTGTTTAATTTATGCAAGTGGATCTTTATTTTTCAGGTAACATTATTGATTGAGGAGCTGCCACCATCACTTGTTGAAGTCAGCTTCCTAGAAAGTGTCTATATAACCACATTAAGCTAATACAATATAGAATCATATAATATTCTGAATTGGAAGAGTCATCGAAGTCCAGCTCCTGACCCTGCACAGGACAACACCAAGAATCATATCATGTGCCTGACAGCATTGTCCAAATGCTTTTTGAACTCTGGTGACCACTCCCCTGGGGAGCCTGTTCCAGTCCCCAGTCACCCTCTGGGTGATAAATCTTTTTCTGATATCCAGCCTAAATCTCCCCTGGCACCACTTCATGGAGTTCCCTCAGGCCCTGTCACCAGAGAGAACAGTGTCTGCCCCTCCTCTTCCCCCACGTGAGGGTAGGTTGCAAGAAAAGAACACTCTGTAAATGTGTGTTTGAATTTTCATCTGAAAGTAATTTTCCAGTACCTTGACAAACTATTGCTTCAGAAAATGACATTTATTACATGTCTTGTTCTAAAACGATCCTTGCTGGCATTATCTTTAGCATTCATCAGTACTGGATGCACTTTCTTTTTTACTCTCTGCTTCTTTTTCAACTGTTGTGTTCTGTGTGAACAAGTTTCTTCGTACAAGAAAATATCAGCGCTAAACATTCTTTCCTATCCCTCATGTTCTCATAATTATACATCCAGAGAATCTCTCAGAAAACATTTTCCACACTATATGCCTTCTGTGTGAGAGTAAATCTAGGCCATGAGCAAGAAACTTTGTCTTTCTCTTTGCAGTGCTTACTATTTCTTCAAGCTTCCCAACAGCAAATAAACACAGTAATTTATTTACTTAAAGCTGAAAATTTCCAAAGAATATTTAAAAACCTTCTTCATTATGCCTCTTACATTCCCAAATGTGAGAAATGAATCACACTGTTTTCATTTTATTATAGATTGGACAGAATAACTTCCCAATATCACTCAGCACAATAGCGTCAGATACAGGTACATTGTCCCTGGGATCTTGATTTAAAAAATCAGAATTTAACCCATGACACCACAGTGCCTTTCCAGTATCTTGTGATTTCTTCCTGACTTGTTACATCAATTTCTTAAACTCTCTCAAGCACCAGAAAGAGCAAGAATCATTAGATGTATGCAGCACATGCTTGTGCAGATGAGAAATTCTCCAGCTGCACAAAAAGCTGACAATGTGCAATATACAATTTGAAAAGGGTTATCAATCTATCAGTGCAAACAGTGGAACAAACAAATGCAATTTTTATTTGGCATGTCTCTTCCATTCTAAAAAAATTTGTTCAATATTTGGCTAAAAAGAATCCTCAATAATTTGTAATAACACAGTGGATTCTTTCCTATCCAGCTTGCCCCCTTACACAGAAATGTGTATCATTTGCCCAATTTCAGAATCTTCATACAATCACAGATACTGCTCAGGAAGAGAAGAAACCTGCAAATTTTTAACCTAAAAAGTTTCAGGAAACTGAAAGGCCAAATGTAAAAACGTAAAAGCTAAAACATAACAGTAAATATATAATACTCTATGACAAAAGCCCCTCTAAGACTCTCAGTTTAGAAATGTGTCATATTACTTAAAATATTACATAAACCTCAGATTACTTAAGCCTGAATACATTATCAAGGTGATATGCCATATAATTTGAACATAACAAAAAAGTTGACAGCAACTAGTACAGATAATTGTTATGAGATCATGGAGAAATAATTCTTTCTACTTCTGGAACTTATCACAGTGTTTTTCAGAAGAAAATGAAGCAGAACTATCTTTATTTTGCATCAGACAAAAGGGAAAGACCAAATTCTAGCTAATTTGCTAAAAACCAGATAATTCATAACAAAACCAAGAGCAGCACTCAAGAATTCCAACACTGGTTTTATATTCACTGTTAAAACCAAATATTTTGCTGCAGCCATTCTACTGTTCTAGATTTGGGAAATAAAGCATCAAGGGTAGGATAGCCCTGATGAGAAAGGTACTGACACCAAGAAGAAGTCCTGTCAAGGCCTTTGACATTTTTACAATATCTATCCAGCTACAAAGAGATTATCTATATGTCATGGGACAATGCCAGTTCACACATTTAAATTTGTTGCTTTTGTCTTTAAGTTTGCCTTCTTTATTTGCTGGAGAAATTAACCTGTGTGCTAAAACCTAGGCTTTTCAGAGTAAGTTCCAAGAAAATTTAAGCTATTGCATTCATTTGAACATAGCATTAGATAAACATATCAGATGTGTGCATATATATATATATGGAATATATTTATCTCATTTACAACATCCTACATGTATGAAAGTCTCAGCCACTGGAATCTACTAGACTCAAATTCAGAAGGTGACAGTAAGCTGCTATCCTGACATCAGCCTAGAAATCTCACTGAAAACACCACATAGTACCATCCTCAGATATCACAGAGTCCTTCTGAATAGGCCTCTAAACAAAAACACATAGTTTTCTACAACCATTGTAAACACTTACCATGCTCCAGTTTCAAATGAAATCTGAACTATATACCTACCCATAACAGGTTTATTTTTATTATTCTTCTGTCAAAACAGTCTTATTGGTCTCCTGAAAAAAACATAGATAGAAATTCAGCTACAAAAGACATGGTAAGGGGAATTTCTCTCTCTCTAATAATCACTTGAGAAATCTATGTCTAGATGGGATCAAAACAGGAACTTAAATCATGAAAGTAATCAGGTGATATTGAATTAGGAGAAATCAACAATAGCTACATATTTCTCAACTCTTTCTTTGTCAGTAGGGCTGCACAACAGAGACCATGCTGTCAAAATGGCAAAAACTTCGAAAGAGACGAAAAACCTGAGAGTTCAAGAAAATAAACCAATACTTTTTGAATTGCTTACAGAGACCCCTCTTCTGACCACCATCTGACCAGCAAGATTTAAGAATCTTGTATTATAAGGGAAGCAAGATCTTCAGACACACAAGCTGTAACAAGTACACTCTAATTTACCTAATTTCAGTTGATTAAAGTTTTCAAGTTCAATTGAAAAAGAGAATGCTTAAATAAAATCTTATTGGGGATACAATTCCTTCAGTCTCTGGAGAACAAAACTTTATTCATATAAGAGGAAAGACTAACATGCAATTTAAAAATGACTTATCAAAACCAAATGGAGACAATGAAAATGTGAATATTCATGAATATTCCTAATGGGATTCACAGAGGGTTTTTATGCTTAATCAAATGAGACTTGGGCAGCTTTTGAATATGGAAAAGTCAATACACTAAATTCACATAATTGTCATGCTCTCTGCTCAGAAGAAGACTGAGATTTTGCTTATTTTAAAGGCTTAATAATGACATACTGGTTCAAGAAGAAAGCAGTAAGAGCATGGAAGCATATCAGTATTGACTGAAGAGAAACATTCATAGAATCATGAAATGGTTTGGGTTGGAAGGGACCTTTTAAACCATCTAGTCCCAACTGCCCTGCCATGAGCAGGGACACTTTCCATTAAACCAGGTTGCTCAAAGCCCCATCCAGCCTGGCCTTGAACACTTTCAAGGATGGGGCATCCACAGCTGCTTTGGGCAACCTGTGTCAGTGCCTCACCACCCTCACAGTAAAGAATTCCTTCCTAAAATCTAATCTAAATCCACCCTCTTTCATTTTAAGGCCATTCACCTCACCTTAAATTCAAGATCTGAAGTTCAAATTTATAACTACGAAATTATAGTCCAAATTTTCAGATGACTGCCTCAAACTTATATTTGGAAAATATACCATGGAATATTTCAAGAACTTAAACTTGTCCTTTAGAAAAATGTTTTGATATAAAAGATCAAGAGTGCAGTTTATGATTTGGCAAAGCAGCATTTTGAGGTGGAAACATTTGTCTCAAACTTCTCATTTCATTGTTCTAAAGCATGCAGAGGAGTTCATCCAGGGCAGAAACTTGAAGAAAGGATGCCAGCTGACCCAGTGACAGCTTTGGGGTAAAACTACTAAATTTGGTTATCTATATAAACAAATACACACCTATCTCTGCAGAATTTTAGATATCATGAAACACTGAGCAAGTAATTTCTGATTTCTGCAATTTTTAGCTTCCAACTTTAGCTTAGCATCTGCTTGACTCACTATAGAAAAAAAGTAAGAGAGGAATTTCCAAGAAATTTATATCTTTCTCCACTGTGCATTTGCACTCATCCACCACAACTACTTGTAACACCTGAAAATTTTATTTTTCAAGCCTTGCTCTTAAGCAGTAGAAAAAAATGTCATTTGAAAGTATCATAAATTTATCCGGCCATGGATATGATGTGGTATTTTAAATATTAATGCTTCATCTCTCTATTAGCACAAAATCTAGGACCGAGAAACTGGGACAAGGCTTCTCATATAGCAACTTAGAACACCTTTATCACTCATGTAACATCATGATATATATTCAAAACTACAACCCCATGTGATAAATTTCCCACATCCTAATACAAAAACACCACAGTGAAGAAAAAAAAGGGCTCTCATATTTTGCACATAAATTTCATTAAGCAAGGAGAAATATTCTTCATCTTTAGTAAACTAAATTTACTTAACTATTTATTTCAATGGAGCCAATTCATAGTAAAATGCATATTCAAAACTAGGGAAGGAAGAAAAGAAGCTGGAATTTCAGAAGCATTAAGGCTTCCACTGGAATGCTGTACTCAGTTTTTGCATCGAAGTCCATGAATGGTATCAAATGGAAAGTACCAAAGGGATGCAAAAATGACCACTGATCTGGGAAACATGACATACAAGATAACATGAAAAGCCTGGGTTCTTTCAGTCTTGGAAAGAGATGCCAGAGTAAATGAAACAAGTAAAAAGACTGTTGCCTTCCATTAACTGCACTGTCTGACAGGCAAGTGATATCAATGAATCTATACTTCACAGAAGAATTATTAAACATTTAGCAGACTATTATCGATATGCATAAACTTGAGTTCAAAATTCAGATTCTGCACAATTTTTTTTAATTCTTCAAGGAAGATGTTTAAATCTGCTTTTAGTGTAAATTTTTAATTCCTTTATGAAGACAGCATTATGAAAAACTATGTAATTTACTGGAAATTAGAAATAATCTGCCTACAAATTTCTAAAAAATATTAACTGTACATGTAATGTGACACAAAGCTTTATTTTACATCTGACAAACAAGAAACTATTTCCTTTGTGCAAAACCAATAGCTGAAATTTGAAGCAGGCAGAGATTTCAGATTCATGCAGTATCCTTTCTATGGCTATATTATTTTAGGTTCTGTCTCTGGAGCAGATTCTCAGCAGACACTCAGGCCTATGCAAGGCATGAAAAATGTTCAGCTCTCTAAAATAAATATTTTTCTTAAAAATGCATATTTTTAGTGACTTGTTCTCTTTCAGTAACACAAAAATCAAGGTGAGTTCCCTAGCTCCATAGCAATGGAAACCCTAGGAGTTTATACACACTTATTATAGTGCCAGTGTGAAGATATTTACAGCTAGTAGGGTATTTCACTGTTATATTTATTGTTGACTAGAAAAAAAAAAATTGACTTCTCCCCTTAGAATTCCACAGATGTAAAGCAGCCAAAAGTGAAAATTTTTGCATAACACAGAATTAAGGAAAACCAGACAGGAAAGGAAAATCAAATATACTGAGTGGAAATGAGGAAATCTCAGCCTGCTCTGAGCAAGAAAGAGGAGCAGCGGCACCAAGGAGAAAAGAGCCTGAGGAACTGAAGCATAGAGAACATTTGCCCAGGATGACTGACCAGGCTATCTCTAAGGAAGCTGAAGCAGAGCACAGTTAGTTTCTCTGCCCCTTGATTTTAACAAATTCTTTTTTGCTTGCTTTCAGCCCTGCCTTTTTATTCCTCTTCTACCTCACACTACCCCTGTTTGCTCCTTAGCTTTACTTCTCTAACTTCGTGCAGCAATTTTAGCCACAGTATATTCAGTGAGCTCCGTTGAATTTGGCACTCACCTGATGATTTAATATGACAGACACAGACCCTTAAGAAGGTTTTGAGAGAAGCTGCAGCTCCCTGACTTCAGTATAGCTGAGTGTATGACAGCTCAAATGTGATGCAATTCTGACTAACGGAATAATACCACTCATATGTTATGTGCAGTAGATGACAGCAGCTCGGAATATTTCAATTGTACATCCCTTGTATTAAAAAACTAAAAATAGATCAGCTATAAGCCTTCCTAAGAGCCCCATCCAAAATAAAGTATGATCAGTTGAAACCTCTCATATTAGTGGAACCAAAGAATGATTTCAGGTTGACTGGTGTTTGGTTTTGTTTGTTTTACTAGAAAGACATAGAGCATGACTATTCTGTAAAGCAAATATTTTTACAGTCCATCAAACTTGTAACAGATAAGTGAAAACACAAGTTGGGGAAAAACATCTACAATCATTGTGAATGTGTTCATGGCATTAAAAATCAGAGAAGAAATCAAGCCTTTCAGCTTTGATGTCTTGTTTTGAGACTGGTTAACTCAACACATAGTGGCTCTCTGTACATTACCAGCTACAGGTTTAGCTCCTACACATAACAACTGGTGAAGGCACTGTTAAAAGAAAAATCCTGAGTCTGTGCACAAGAATAAACTGGAAACTTATCCTTCCCAACATTATGAAAAACACACTCAAGATATGGCACTGAGCTTTAGAGTGCTAACATTCCAAGGCTCATGCACCAGGCAACATTCCTGTCAGCCAATTTTACATGCCAGATGTCTTAGAGGAAATGAGATCCTGGAAGGGAGAAACCAATAGAAAAGAACACTAGATTTATTTCATGAAAACATGATCAAGTTCTTTTAGTACAGAGAAAGCTACAGATGAAATACTGGAAGTCTTAAATTCAGCAAAAATCCCACTACAGTCAAGAAATTTACTGATTATAAATAATAGATTTTGGCTTGATATGATTGATGCAAGACAAGACCTGTAGTATCATGCACCTAATGAAAAATGTTACATGGCTAATAAAACATTTCCCACAATCACTAAGCTCATAAACACATAGCAAATGGGATTTAAACCATTATCTTAAGGAGGTTTCTAAATGAAGCTGTATTTGATAAATGAAAATGTTCCCTAAAAGTTAATATGAAGAAGAGCACATGGGGCCAACCAATAAGATAGGAAAAAACCCCTCTATTTCCATAGCTAATCATAGAATGGTTTGGGTTGGAAGGGACATTAAAGATGATCTGGTTCCAACCCCCTGCCAAGGACAGGGACACCTTCCACTAGACCAGGTAGATCAAGGCCCAATCCAACCTGGCCTTGAACACTTCCAGGTATGGGACATCCACAACTTCTCTGGATGACCTGTTCCAGTGCCTTACCACCCTCACTGAAGAATTTCTTCTTAATATCTAAATGGGGTTCATGTACCTTCATTCTCAAACCAATCTAAAGAAAAGTGAAGATACTGTATCCCTGATCCTGAGTACTTGATCAATACCTTGATATATTTCAGATTAAGGTGTTTTATTACTTATTTTTATAGCCTGCTATTTGTAGGAAATTATAATTCTTGTAAGTCATACTTCAATGGAAAAGAAAAAGTGCTCTACTATTGATTTTTTTGCTGTTTTCATTTCTGCATGTAAAACTTTGCAGGAAAGAGACTGAAAGCCTTCCACACATTTCTGCAGAGTGAAATCCCAAGATGCTTGACCAGAGTGAGATGGTTCTCCAAGTAAGAACCTGAACTAGAGTAAAAAATCCTAACATTTAGCACTTGTCACTCTACGTAAGCCCCACGAAAAGAATTTTGCCTGATCTGTTTCATTTGAGGTCACATTTCTTGTCCCTCACTGATCTTTATCTATTGAAAGTGCATAGAGAAGAATAGATATTAGTGCAAATTTGAAACTGGAAACTATTTATCCTTAGAAGTTACAAATTAATCCCAGGGAAAGAAATTTTGAAGAAGGAAGATTCATAAGAAATTATAAGTGTTACTGAAAAAAGAAGCCAGGAAAAAACACAGGTAGCTACTGTCGGTGGTTTTGCAGGTTAGAAAGGTTAGATTGGAGATTTCTTATTATTTATTTTCTAAGGTAATACAGACATGCTGGAAAAGGCAGAGGGAGAAAATGGCTTTTTGGCCATTTTCAGGGAGTGAAGAACAGACTATCAACCAAAAGGAAGTGATTGTATGAACAGGGTGAGCCAATATAAGTTTTTCTAGCACTGGTTATGTGAAAGAACACATACCTCCAAGTCACAGGAATAAAAGCACCTTTTAAATAAGTGTACCTTAGTATTCTACAGTATTAGTTACAACCACTGCACCTTAAATGTTACACAACTGCAGACACTTACTGTAATTTTTTTTCATTTTTTTAAACCATAATGAGAAATACTTGATGATTATACACACTTTACACACTAAAATGACATGCAGAGGTCCTAGGAGATATTTTAATAGAGAGAGGGGAAGAATGTGATGATTTTAGGGTCAGCATATCTATAAAAAATTATTAGGAATAACAAAAATACATCAGTAAGGAAGTTGGGATAAACTTTAGAATTGTATTAAAAAGATGTAAAATATGGTTTCCTCACCTAAATAAAAATAATTTCCAGTTTTTGACATATGAGGAAAGGGTGAGAGAACCAGGACCATTCAGTCACAAGAAGAAAGAGTCAGGGAAGAATGTGTACAAATCTCAGATGCAAGGCAGTAGGGAAGACAGAGCCAGGCAATTTTCAATAGTAACCACTGAAAGTTAAAGAGGCAACATAAAATAATGGAAATTGCCGTCATATATAACAAAAAGTCTTTTTTAATGTCAGAGAGTTGAACACCAGAACAAGTTGCCCGGAGAAGCTGTGAAGTCTCCACCCTTGGAGATGTTCAAGCCCACCTGCAAATGAACGTGAACAATGTGCTGTAGTTGGCTCTGCTTTGAGCAAGGAGGTTGATCCCTTCCCACCTCAATGATTCTATGATTTTGTAACAACAGAATAAAATAAATTAGGTTCCTTGGGAAAAATTATAGTATCTAATTAATGACTTGAATGTATATTTACCAAAGAAAGTGCAGTAGAAGTATAGATACTTTAGCAAGAAGTGGATAGGTGGACAAATCCAGACAGCAAAGTTTGCTGTGTCTCTTTCCAAAATGACATTAATGCCTCATTAATTCTAAAAGAAATATGAAAGCAAGAATTGTTTTGAATTTCTAGGTCTAACAAGTAGCACAGAGATGTCATCCTATAGTATGTTCAAAGAAATTTCGCTGTATATTTAATGGTATTCAACATCATGTGCAATGGGTTTGCCTTAGCTAAATGAAGAATATAACAGAGCACTGAGATACTCTAATATTCTTCTGTCCCATAAGGTCTCTATTACAGTTTCTTACCTATTTTAAAGCATTAAGTGTTGAGCATCCTGTGTCTGAACTTCCCCAAGTTTATGCTGGATTATTATTAAAAATAGGTTGTTGATTAGCTAAAACAGCAACTGCCTCTTCATGGTATATATCTTGATAGCTTTGCCATAAAAATGGAATCCCATTTTCATGTAAGAACAAATAAGCAAAGAAAATGCCAACAGCATGATGCCTCCTAAATGGAAATGTCCAGATCTTTTTGGTTTTATTGCCAAACTTCACAGAAGTGAAATGTAGACTATCAGTTAAGCAGAATTTGTAGATGTTCAATGTTGCAGAAGAATTATAGGTGGCTACAATGTGCCAAGATGTCTCTTTGAAGAAGATTTGCTTGTGTTAGACCCACATAAATCCCTGGAGTGAAGTGTATCAAATGTAGACATTTTACGTCAACATGAGGATTTAAAGGGACTAATTTTATTTCTGGTATCCCTAGCAAAATAAAAGGTAATTATAAAGAAAAAAATTAAAACTACCAAAATAATGGAGACTCATCAAAATTACAAGAAGAACATTCCATTGCTTCCAAGAAGATGTTTCATATTTGGATTAACACACACATTCCTACGGTGGATGAGCCTTCCCCAATATTTTTTAACATCTTACTTGAACTACATTTAAAACCAACATTCAAATTCCCATATTCCTGCATTTGCAAATTAATAAAATTCTCCTAGAAGTTTCTAGTCCAATGTCCTTGAAAGCACTTTGATGGTGAAGAAAGCAGTAACCAGCTGCTGCTTCACAGATGCTGAAAAAGCATGGAACAAATGATACTGATTGTAATGATATGTTGCAAAAGCAATAGCAGTGGAGCACTTCTGTTGAAGACAGCCTTCCTGTTAAACAGAAGACCAAGCACAGACTCTTCCTCTTGTTCTGTATAATATGACTGCTACAGATTGCAAATCTCTTAAAAAGCCAACAGGGTTTCTGACTAAAATTGAAAAGAAATTAGAAGAAATCCAGCTAAGGGCCAAACAATATGAGCTGAGACTCCAGTGTTAGTGGAAATTATATAAAGCTTTCAGTTAGCTAGTAGGAAATGGGAATTGCAATCAGACAACATCCAAGTACAGATTTCTTAAATTTAAGTTAATTTACTAAAGTTATTTTATTTTCCTTGACTTTTGCTTGAGATTCATTTCTACTGACAGCTATAAATCTTACTTACTTTCCTGTGCTCTGAAAGATACATCAATTCTTCTTAAAACATGCAAGGATGTTTGCTTAAAAACTGGAGGTTTTCTGCTGCCCAGAAAATGCCAACACCAAAAAAAAGCCCAAAAAACCAGGAAAATAAAAATGCAAGGAAAAAACAATATAAATACCAATCAAGAATTAATTACACAAGATTTCAGTTTTCCAGTAGAGAAAAAAATATTCTTACAGAGTGTTTGTTGGCCCAGACTAAAAACATCATTTGACATGGTGCAGAATGAAGTCATACTTAAATCTTGGAGAAAATACAAGATGTTAGCCATCTTAGAAGAAACAAGTAATTGAATCTCTTTGCCAAATTTTATGCATTTGGAAATACTGACACTGACAATAACACTTAACATCTTTTAAAAAACATTATGTACACTGAAGTAAACTCCTTTGTGGAGCCTTTCAATATTTATCACATTTGTGCAACGAATGTAAACGTGCAAACAGTTATTACCATTGCTGCTGTAAGTGACAGTTCTCTGAAAAAATATGTAACTTATAAACTGGGAATGGTGAATTGTTAAACAGATCTTACATTCTGTACAAAGGAAAATGAAGTTTTGGAATTGATTGAGTGGGTAGGTAAATAGTTTTATAGAAGAGAAATTCATATTCCTTGGTGAGAGATGATTACAAAGTTTGCACCATCTCTGAATAGTCAAGGACCATTGGCTAAACTACAAAGAAACACATTTAATAATAAAAAGGAGGGCAAAAAATGGGAATAAGTGAACACTTATTTCAGACATTCAAATCACCAAGAACAAAATCATGTCACCAAAGGGCACGTAAAGAATTTATCTGCCTATCACTTGGGCTCCTAGAACTCTAATACAAACTACAATGGGAATTCTTCATTTCTGAACATATATTTAATGCAGTTGATATTATACAAACCTGATGGGATCAGCTGCATGACTGAGCAACATCCTCACTGGGCCTAACCTTTTAAAGGGGAATCTATCTGATAAGAAGATAAGAGCAACATTTTCTGTCAAAAAACACCAGTTTTGAGATTACTGACAAACCTGATAGGTAGTTTTTTAAAGTTTATTGAAGTCCAAGATGCAGTTACTGTACTACTTGAATGCCAAATCAAGAAAAGAACTCTTCAACCCTTTTATGACTGAGTTATGTCACAGCTGGGGCAGTTTCAATCTCTTAACACTTAATTCACTGACAGGTAAAAATCAGAGACCCTGTGGGGTGAAACTGTACTGTTTATTCCTGAGAGAAATACCACCTCTCTGTGCTGTCTGTGCCTGGTTTTGGATAGGTCATATTGTATGAATCTCCCAAAATTAGATCCGTTTTGGTGGGTATGCAAGTACATTTCCAGTATCACCAAGGCCAAAGGTGCTTCCACACTTTATACAGATCTTGACAGAGGCAGGCAGAAGCTGAGCCTTGATTTAAGGTCTTTTAACTTTCTTCTGCCTCTCAGTTGTAAGGACTGCACTTGGCCATCATACAGCACCAGATACTCCTTGATAGGGCTCACTTGACCTTTTGTTCCTCTGTTTTTCCTGACAATCTTTTTTCTCCATTTGCTGATTGTATATGAGATGCAATAAAACTTAGGTGACCTTAAATAATTTTGCTTCACTCAGGAAAATTTCACCTTGGTAGCTATATATACCCACCAGCTGAAGGGTTCCAAAGCACAAACTTCATCTTGCTGACTTAGCTGTTCACAGGAGGGCTGCTTCCTAAATTCTAAAAGAAAAACAGCTGATTAAAAAAAGTGAACCCTGATTTTTAAACCCTGTTACCTGTTTTCCATCATTTAACTGGCATTTTCATAGGATTCTCTCTTACATGTGTTGTAACTGCAGAGCCTGCCTTTTGCCTGGGGACCCAAATCCTCACTCTACCATCCAAAATCAGATCATGCAGTAGAAGCAGGTGGCTCTCAGCAGAAACAAAGAACTACTCTGACAAAGTTCTACACAGTAACTCTAAAAGAGAAACTGTCAAAGGTAGGGGTTTTTTTCCTTATGATGGAAATATTTCCTCCAACTGCAAGTTTCTTACTACATTTTCATTAAAGTCAAGATTTCAATTTAAAAAATTCACTCTTTGTATGTGTATATATATACATATATATATGTATATAAACACACGTGATTAATTCTTACTGTATCGGGAATTATTTACTGCTTTAATTGATTCTTTAAATTTTAGGACATTTGCTTAGTAAAGGTTGTTGTGGGCAGATGAGACAGACTTCTAATGCCTGTATCCAAAATTTGAAAAAGGAGGACATAATGAGTCAGAAATATGAAATAATGCAAGAAACTAAATCTAGTAGTTGGTTCTATGTTCTAACTAGAGTTATTTGAATTATTTTTGGCACAAAATATAGCTAAATATATTTATTGTCATAACTATGCATTCATCTGGAAGAGAGATATAAATGTCTCCGGCACAAAAAAATTCAAAATCTAAGGTAATCCTTCCCCTGCAATCTTTTTCAGTGTCTTTCCATCCCACTGAAATCCACATTAGTCCAAGAAAACAAATATATTATTCTACTAAGTACAAAATAGCCAGACTCAGTGCAAAAGTCAGCTCTTCTGACCAGCTCTTTGTTGTTAAATAAGAAAAAGTTTAGATCTCAACAAAAAAAAAAAAGAAAATAAACCTCTCTTACTTTTAAATTACCAAATTAAATAATTTTTTCATCATCATTAAATAAATAAAATGCTCATCTTTGTTGCTATTGAAATGCTACCATGACAAATAGAAAATTTAAGTGATAACAAGCAAAAAAACAGTCCATGAAGAAAATTAGTTTCGTCACCCAGGTCACGTAGTCTCACAGTCGCAAGTCATACATAGAACTTACAAAAAAACTGGTGTGGATTTTCTGTTTCAGCAGCTATTAATCTCAAAAGTAGCAGTCTCAGTAGTCTGAGTACGCTTTTTACTTTCTTAGACTTCTAGTAACTTTCCAGATTTTTGACAGTCATCCAAATTCATCAGTACACAGCAGCAGCAAGTAGCTACAGAGACGTTAATATCCTTTCTTGTAAAAGTAATATATTTAAAAGTCATAGTAACTTAGCAGGAGTAATTATTTATGCTTCCAAGTACTGTGAGTTTATGCAAGTTCCAGAGACACATTTTTGGACTATACGTGAGCACTTTTAAACAAGATTTGGAGCCCAGTTTCGATCCAGCCTAAATTTAGTTTTAAGCAGCTCTGGCCTACCCAAGGTACACTCATTCTGGCTGATCCAGTAAAGGTTGGGTTTTTGGGAGTTGGGTTACAATTTTTGTTTTCCTGTTTAACGAATTAAAATTGTTTTTGAAATAAACCAGCACATAAGCCTGTTGTAAGAGATGTTAGAATAATATAACTTCTTCTGTTTTAAGTGTCTAGGCTAAGATTAAAAAGCTGATATATTCCTTCTATTTCATGCTCTATGTGGCTGCAAGCACAAGAAGTTTCCAGGAAAAGAAGAACTAACCATGATAGTGTTATGAACACTGGGCAGAATAAGAGTTGGTGGCGTTTGGAGTAGAAAGAACAGAGGGGTTAAAATTGGTGTCTGGGATATCCTCTCAGTTTTTCACCAGACATGAATAAGAAATATAGTCATACGTAACAGCCTTCGGCAAACAAAAGTCTAGATCTACATTTATCTAGATTCAAGATCCTGAACTATCTGCTGCTAAATCATGTTCATATCTATTTATACTGAATATTCCCCATCGAGAAAAAAATCATAGCATATGGGGCTGTAGCATCAATTTCAGTGTAGGATAATCAAAACTTAAAACTTTGTCAAAAGAATTTGTTTTATCTGTATTTGGCCAAAGTATTGTAACCTACTCAATTTACAGAAACTATATTTCCATGGGATGGACCCTAATTTTTTTGCTCCCTATAAATGAAATCACAGTCTCTTTCACTTCTTTACTTCCAGATTAATGCTTGCTTTCTTCCTTTTAAATAATTTTATGTGAAAAACTATATACATAGTGAATTCTAGTGAAAGATCTGTGTATGTCAGGAGGCAATGGAGGTTACACTTCTCATATTCCCATTTAAGGCTGCCTAAAAGTCATAAATGGAGGTATGCCCAGTCTCCTTAAAATTTTCTCTTGCCACTTAAAGGAACTCAGGGTTAACTTTATTTAACCACCTGCTAATATTGCCATCATCATCATACAAGTCCATTTAGCCCACTAAAGCAACAGGAAATGGAAAAGTGAACTCTGACACAGCAGCAGTAGAGGCACCACTGTGCCCTATTGACCATGGGAACACATGACAACTTCAACTTGCAACCCAACCCAGAAGCTGATATGCATCTGTCACCAATCTAAAGTCATATTCAAAGTATAGGGCTGAGCTGTGGTGGGGAAGATCACAGCCCTGCTGCCGGTGCTACATCTGTTCACAGACCCAAACTGCTGCTGCCTGTGCTGTGTCTGTTCAACGACAGAGGAAAAGTTTCAAAACTGAGTCAGTACCTTTTACCAGCACTAAACTCATATTTTGAAAAACAAGACATAAAAAGGCAATGATTATAATATACTAAATGAGAGGCAGTACTCTAGGCCAACTATTATTATTTTTTCCTTCAGGCTGCAATTCTTTATACCACTAAGCTTCTGGTGACTCACACCACCATATTGTACCAACAATGCTCTCAAAATGCAAATTGTTAATGACTTCTTTTAGCCCAATACAAACCTAGGAAACAAGTGCAATTCAATGCAGTATTTCCAGTAGTGCCATAAACATCTTTCCACATAAGTTTAAACTAATGGCACTCAAAGTTTTATCTCATGCCTAAAGCTATTGTCATACTTTGAATAGCTATGATATAATATTTGTAAATGAGCAGCATTCTTGCATATAGGACACTGCTTCACAGAGTTAATATACCTTTTATGTACTTGAATGGGTATCAGTGGAACACAAAAAATGCTTTCCCTTTTAAAATACATTTCTATTATTTTTATGACTGTACTGTTTTAAAGTATTTGCCTTTTTGTGAGCAACAGTTTCTGGGAAATCAGCCTGTACACTGGTACTTATTGAATTGGGCATAAACATGAGGAATTAAGAGATCTGTGTGCAGTTGCAGGAGCATGATGTTATGATCATGGAGTCATGGTATGATGGATTGTATATCCACATGTTGAAACAGATGGAAACAGGCTCTTTACAAAGGACAAGCCATGAAGATGAGGCAGTGGAGTTGTCCTTTATGTGACAGAACATTTGGAATGCATGGAGGCAACCAAGAGCATTTAAGAGCAGCCTGGCGTGGATGACACTACATTCGATGTCTGCTCTAGGCTACCAGGCAAAGAAAAACAAGCAGATGAGACCTTCTGCAGACAGGTAGAACAGGAGCTCTGATCAGGTGTGCTATTTTCACTCAGTGAAAAGTAAAAGGTGTTCCTACAAAACCAAACAGCATGCAGATCACCTGACTCTTGGGCCATGGGTAGAAGAATAGGATCACATTAATTTTGTGCCTTTTTCCCATTGTTTTCAGATCAGACAAGGTTAGGTAATAAATTCAGCTTCTATTCAGATACCATGTTAAATCACAAGTACATTTCTCAGTGAATAATCTACAGGTGAATAAATTACTTGGGTGTAGTGAGGCACATATAAAATATGCAGTGCAAATGTGCTCACTTCTCATCAGTTTCTGGAGCCAGACAGATACAAACCTAAGAACTGAACAGGATGGTGGGTGTCAGAGAGAAGTACTTATTCCCCAGCCTTCTGCTAAATAATAGGGTTTTTTCAAATCAGCATTAGATAGTGTTACATTACTGTAATTTTTTTCTTTTGAGGGTAAAATTAAATGCCAGTGACAAGTACTACTATTCACTATCATAGTACTAAACTTCCCTGATTACATGTGAAATCATTAAACTGGAACAGGAAAAAACCTGTTATTATGTTGCTGGCAATACCACTGTAGTATACTACCTGTCCCAACTGCTCAATAGTGGTTGATGAACATATATAAAATGACACTAAAAACATTTTTAGGAGCTTTTATGGAAATAGAACAGAGTAATCATTGTAACATGGAGTGTTAACACAACACCACTGCTGCAAAAATGCAAGAGTTATCAGTTAACCACTGGTTCTACTGTTGACATGAATAAGTTAGAAATGGGGTTAAGTGCTTTGTTGATATAAATCCACTTAATTTTTTATTCTCTAAAAAGGATGAAACAAATGTGATTATTTACCGTCTCATTTGCAGCAGTTCATTGTCACCCATTTCACAAATTTCTGCTATTTCTGCTACTGTAGTTTCTCACTTTCAGAAGCACTTAGCACAAATACACTTCAATAGAATAAATTCTTTACAAAAATTATTTTTATGGCTGTGTCTATAAGTATTTTGCATGAAAGGTCACACTATAGCAAGGGTTCTAGTTAAAATGTGGTAATTGTACATCTGTGAATGCTTCAGACAGACCTTATTTTGATTCTTTTATTTAGTGCTTAACTAACACGTTTCACTTCTGAAAGGGACAAATGAACCCCGTGAATAAATGACACAAAATCCAGTTACCTTACTTACCTCACCCAAGCCACCATACATATCAGGGAAGTGAAGAACAAAAGAATGAAATTACATGATTTATGTCAATGCTTCTCTTATTAGCTAAGTACAGGCCCAGCTCTTCTTTTAAACTTTGCCACTCATAGTCTAAATTCCTACCACTGAATTACTCATTGCCTTATTCGTTTAGAAGGCATAATGCTCCAAAACTCAGAATATTTTCAAGAACTGCAAATACATTATGTGGTAGGTAAATGAATTAAAAAATTATAAAATATGTTACATAATTTCCTAATGTTTCTTTCTGTCAAAATTATCCCCCCAAATCCCTTTTTAACCTATTTTAATTCATCATTTTAAAATTATCTTAGGTTAAATTTGTAACCTCTTTAACTTAAAAACAGGTATTGTATATATAGGCAACTATAAAACCCCATGTTTCTTCACTAGCCTAAAGCAAAAACAATCTAACCCACATTTTAACATTTTTGAAAGTGAATTTGAAATACGCTAGAATAACGGCAAATTACTAGAACAGACACAGAAATTACTTAGAGAATTTTACAAGCTTTATTACACAGAGAAAAAAACTTCAAACAAAACTGCCAGAAATTGTCAGGAAACCTTAACACTACAATGCTTCTTATGAAAAATATAAGAATGCTGCACTGGAGAGATCATCCCAATTCTATGAATAAACTATACAGAAGCAGTGGAGCATGTTACACTAATGAAAAAATGACAATAGATGTAAAGAAAGTTTAAGCTGTAGAAGTGAAAGAATGGTTCTTAGCGTCTGCAAACATAATTTTGTATGTTGCATGCCAGAAACAAAATCAAATGTAATACCTCTTGCATACCTACCTATGGCAGATGAAAAAACAGCAGAGTTCTGGTCATTACTGTTAAAATTTAAAAATATAGCCTATATTCTGTTCACTCCAAAAGAGTCTTGCCTATATATAAAAAAATCAAATATTGGGCTGCAGTCACACTCTCAAATATGTTGTGCATGAACCTAATCACCTTTGCAGGCATTTCTTCTGTTTACAGGATACATTTTCCAGTGGGTGAATATGCAGCCAGTCATGCTAAAAGAGGATTGTTAGGCAACTACTGTACAGGTCAGCTTCTTGCTTTAGTGCAGCCATTGGGATGCTTCACTGCCCAAACACAGGGACTGCACATACTGAAGAGAGTTGGTTTCTCATTAGTTTTGTGACTACCAAGCACCATAAGAAAAACTGTACCTAACGAACTTCATGCTGACCCTAAGCTTTATATGGAAAAATAGAGAAAAAAATATTTCTGCATTTACTTTTATTTCAGGCATTAAAGTTAATTTGCAAATTAAATCTCCTTCCTAACTGGAAAATCTACAGGAACAGAAAGCACATAATTTACCACAGGTGTCTATAAAAACCTCTGATTAAACTTTGACTTAGCTATCAAAGAAATAACTGATATCTCACCTATTCCCAAAAGCATAGGACCATGAATCCCCAGAGTTCACTTCCATGAACTTCCGGAGTCATCTTGCATTTTCAACTCAATGTCAGTTTGAAAAGCGCATTTCTTTCCTAGGTTCTGCCAACATAGTATCATTAAACAAGATACAGTTCCAGCACACTAAATGTTAATTTACAGAATAACCAGAAATATTAGGGAAGGGCACATCATTTAAAAGCAAGCTATGTTTATAAGAAAACATTACAGAAAAATGAAGGAGGAGGATAATTTTTGTGAAGCTGAAGAAGAAAGGAGCCATGGTCCTCTTTGCAGCTGCAAAATTATGTTAGACATGCAAGTACACGAAGTACTATTGGTAAGTAGAGAGAGCTTCTGTTTGCTCAGCATGCAGGGTCACATCAAGAAAGGACTTATAGATGAACAGAAAAAATTAACAATAATGAAAGGAACCACTCTTACTCAAACAACAAAAAACCAACCAACCAAAGCACTCTCCTCCAAATAGGGTATAGCATAAGATCAGCTTGAAAGGGAAAAAGTTACAATTACTTCACAGAATAACCTTTCCTCATCAGCAAGACCTACAAGCCTCTAAATCACAAACCAACCTTACAAGCTCCTGACTTGATGCTTTCCCACAGCACCAGCTGGCAGAAGGGATCTTCTAGGCCTTCCCTTTGGAAGCCTTCAAGGACATGGGTTGTTCTGCCTGGAGTAGTGAACACAACCCTTTCCTACAAACTAGAGTGCTCACAATTACAGTTAATACTTACATACTTATCTCATGTCTTACTCTTCTTTTAGAAAAGTAGCCGTCTCCAAGATCCATTATGACCAGACACTCAAAGTGGATGTAACATAAAATTTATCACTGACCTTTGACTGCATTATCTACCTTTTGACACCCTTTGTCAACACTAACGTGCTCAGCATTTGGGGATTCCAATAATTGCTGTTATTAATTTCATAAACTACGCGACACTTCTCCATGTGAATTTCCCCCCAAATCCTCTGACTCTAGCCTGAGTTCTATTCAGTCACATGCCAACAACATTTGTTTTTTAAGTTTGTGACATTTTAACATGCAAGATGAGATACTTCATTGTCCAGCTAAGCCAGAAATGTCAAGGCAAAAAATCTCAGTGAGACTCATCTTTCAGACCCGGAATACTCAAAGAAAACTAATGCTACTATGTTTTTTAATACGTGTACTCGTATATAGATGGTTTTACTTTAATGAAAAGCTGTTGCTGGTCAGTACCAGAAGTATTTTGGATTTATATTTGCTTTCTACCTACAAGGCCTTTTGGACTACTACTATATAAATATTCTGTCTGCTTTTTTGACCAAAGAATGCAAGAAAGATGCATCAGACCTTGTAATCCTTAAAACAATTGTTCTATAGCAGATGGTATATAGGGAATGCATTCAATGACCCTACTTATGTATGTCATGGATTTGACATTTGTGTCAAATGTCAAATTTCTATATAACAGAAATTTCTATATAACAGAGACCCCCTATGTATGCAAATTATTGTAAATCTTGGCACATACATTACAAAATACTGCATTTTCATTTGCAGACTTAGTTCAACATTTAACATACTGATGCCTGAGGCATCAATACTTTTCAAAATAAACAATGGAGTACATCATCCACAAATTTCTTGTATTTGTATTTTAAACTATAATTCATAATTACTTTTAACATTAATAAACCCTACTATTTCTCTACTTTTTCACTATTCTAGTTCAATATCTGATGATCAAATTCTGCTGCTTCCTAGCACAGGTATATTGTAACTTTAACTTCAGTCATCTCTTCTGGTTGATAAAATGCTTACTGATTTGACAAGCTTCATCTCTAAATTATTTTCAGAAGAAACAAGTTAGTGTTTAAAATGGGGAGGAAATGTTACTCAGCTTCTCTTGATAATTAAAACCAATTTTTCATTAAGCACTACAGCTCTCACAAAAATATGTAAAGTTAATGACAATACCTAGCAAAATTTAGAGCTTGATTATTTCTAATGAAAAATTATGTAAAGAACTGCAATTAAGTCATCGGAAGCATGATTTTGCATAATCATCATGTGGAAAATACTGCAGGGATGATCTTATTCAATATAATCAATGTCATATGTAACTGTTTAGCTTTTGTACCCATTTTAGGATGCTGATGATAAACAATTTCCTTACCATTCTAGAAATGTTTGCCTGTTTATGAAAGAAAATTCGACAACAGGAAAAAATCTAGATGATTGCAATTGACACATATTCCTAACATAAAAACACTGTTGGTTTTTTAGATTATCTATGACTTCATCTACAAAAATACTCAAGAGATTATGTAATCAGAAATAATGGTGCAAGGAGAGTGCCAAAAGAGGACTAATACGTAATTGCGCTTAAGCGGCAGCTTACTATCAAAATATCATCATAATGGTTAGAAATCTTTTTTTTCCTCTTTCAACTTATATATGCAAAGAGAAGGCAAATAAAACAGCTTGGCATCTAACCTGGACATATTTTTATCTCTTACCACAGAGCTCTTAATATATTATTCCATGACTTTGAGAACAAAAATATTCAGTTTAGAGACAATACTACATATTATACATAAATCAGAAATAAAGTCAGATTCAGAAGTCAATTATGGCATATTCTTTGTACAAAATAGCCCAGAAGCATAGAACTATACCACGTGAGTTAAATTCTCTTTATTTTCTTCAACTTCTGTTTCTATTCATGCTCAATAACTCCATGGAATGTAATAAATATGAACTTGTTGCACATTCATTAAATACAAAATGAAAAAACAGAAAAAAAGCTCTTCACCACTTTCCACTAACGAATATATGGCTAAATATGTGGCACTTAATCATTTCCCACTAACAAATATAATGTTTCCATAGTCAAAAGTCTTGTGTTATATTTTCTGGAATGTTCTATGGCTTTATTAAATATAGTAACATAAAATATGTTAATGCAATTACATTTTAAAAGAGACATTATGATAAATGTGTATTAATTAGAACCCAGAAATATAAACACTGAGAAAAGTTGTTAATGGTTAAAACTCTTCATGCAGAAAGCAGTGATATTGTAAGAGAGATTTTTTTACTTGGAAGGCAAAGTAAAAGTTTATCACTTCAGGTTAAAAATAATTATGGTAAATGTTAAACTCAGACACTCATTCATTAAGTAAATGAACAAGAATAAATTTCACACAAAAGATGAGAAAGAAAACCAATTCATTCTGATCACTTACAGATCATGTTATTAAACTTGTTTCTACTCACTTTTACACCCTGAATAAAGTGTTTTTGTTGAATATTACAGATTATTTGCTAGATGAACTAATAAACCAGGTAGACAATGCAGGTTAAATGTACATCCGCTGGAAGTAGGAGATATAAATGAAAAGAAGTATTAATATATTAATATTTAGGAAAACCTAAACTTAGCAAACATATTCCTCTGTGCTATAAAAGCAAATTCAGAATTTTAAATTGGTTGAGGTTGGATTGGACCTCATGATTTTCTAGTCCAAGTATGGCCAGTTTGTTTAAATGCTCCCCAACTTGATCCTCCTCTACTGAGGAAAGTTCTCACTACTCCGGATGCTCCCTCTGGACTCAGGTGCATTGGATTCTTGAAGGCAAATCCTCCCAATAGAGACTGAGGCAATGCCTACATTGAGTATCCCAGTTTTTCTACGTCCTTTGGTGCTCAGCACCCTGCACCCATTCAGCAGCAGACACACATTTTCCAAATTCTTTCCTTTTTTTCTGCCGGTAAAACTGTAGAACTCCCTTTTGTCCTTCACATTCCTCACCAGCTTTAGTTCCATCTAGTCTTGGTTTTTTCTCAGCCAGTCCCCATACCCTCAGGCAGCATTTCTCTGTCTCCCAAATCCCTGCTTCCACATCCTATATGGTTGTGATTGAGCTTTCTTAGGAGCTTTGTATCAATCAACGCAGGCTCCCCTTCAGCTTCCCTTGACATTCAGACAGACAAATCTTGAGTTTAGAGGAGGTGACCCAGCAATTCTGGATCCCTCTTCTCTCCAGGACTATCACATGGGTTTGCCCCAAGCAGAACTCCAACCAGAGCAATGTTTATGCCTCTGAAATTCAAAGGCAGGATCATATTTGCTCTGGTCTTTTCTTCCAGGGTCCTGAACACCATCATTTTATGGTCACTGCAGACAAAGCTAAGACAAGCTTCATACCCAGCTCCTAATTATTGACACCAGGCCCACTAGAGTGCTTTGCCTCATCAGGTCTTCAGTCAGCCTGTGTCAAGGAGTCATCATCAGTACACTCCAGATGTCTCCTGGAATATTTTGGGACCTGCTTTTTTGTCCTTGCAGCAGGAAGGAATTTATAGATTTTATGATAAAATCCAATCTTAAAATCTGATTGTTCTTTGCCAGAAATTTCCTAACATGTTTATTTAAAATTAATGTTTGCAATTATAGATGGCAACTCTGAACCAACAGGTAGTGGTCACCAAATTTGATTGTGACTGCATATTAGTAACACCTTAGAAATTGTGAACTTGCTCAACTGAATTAAATCTTAGCAGTTCAGAAAAATACCTAAAGGCTAAAAATTCAATAAACACCAATATTTATGCATGAAATCTATAAAATTATTAGCACCTCAAATTTACACATATTTTTACTTTGGCATGGGTAAGCAATGGGTAAATGTAATCTCTGCCTCACATTTTGGTCAAGAAAAACATTTGTCAAAACCATACATGAGATTTTGAGATTGTACCTACATGATATATCCCTACATAATTAAGACAGTGGTGGGCATGGCTTTTTTCACCTCAACAGTCCCATTATTTTGAAGGACTAGCTGGTTTGCAGTGTGATATACATGGTAAGGAACATTCAGATCCTAAGTAGAACAATACTGGCAAATCACTGTAGATCCAGAAGGAACTACTATCCATGCAAAGTAGAAACAAGTCTTCTGGCTGAAGCTGTAATCCTTGTTGGCTCTATTCTTTGCCCACATGTAGCACTTCCACTTATAAAAATTATGATCTCACATAGAACTATCATAAGTACTCAGCTGCCTCATACCCATGTGTAGAGCACAAAAAAGGGCAGGAACCTTTGATCACTTTGCTCACTTAAAAGTCACTTACAACTCAATGTCCACAGCAGGCAGTGCCAGCAAAAATGAAAACAGAGTATGATATGGGAAGCGTGCTCACAACATCTCAGAGGATCAGACGTGCTGTCAGCAAATAATTATTCTTTGAATGTGAGTCAATGTGGATGCAACTATGAATGGCAGACAGCAGCCTCCAAAATTGTGAGACAGAATAATTTCAGCTCCAAACAATACTTCTAACCAAAACTTGGCTACTAAATGAATGACCAAGTTGAAGTCATAATGTTTGGTAAAAGTCTTTGCAGCAGTACATTTATCAAAGAAGGTAGTTGTTGATTGCCTTTGGGAAAACGACACTTAATATTTAAAATATGAGGTATGCAAAACAAGTGCTAAACATAGGGATATCCCAGGGTAACCCTTTAAATATTTTGCTTGGAAATAACTGAGTATTATAAAATACAAAACTCTGGCTAAGGTAAACCTTTCATGATCCTATATCAATGAAAATGATTGGTATTTCACTGACAGCAGTGCTATCTTCCATAAAAGCCATCTCTGATTAAAACAGCATTAGATAATAATTAGAATAAGGTAATTTGAAAGCAGATTGGTTTTGCTTCTAATTAAATAATGTCTGTAATTCTTTACCTTGTGGTATTGTTCTTTGTAGACCTTGATGCTTGTCTGTCCAGTGGACTGCTGCCACAGATAACAGTCCTGGCGCCAGTGAATATATGTATAGTGTTCAAAGCCTGCAGAAAGCACTGGATAACAACAATCCACCCATCTGGATTGTCAACACTAAAGAAGCAGACATCTGCCAGAGTAATTTGGCTGACTCCAACAGGCCCTCATTTATGGGAATTACCAGGCATGCTGGCATAGAGGGATGTAGTATGTCCAGAAACTTAGTTGATTTCTCCTGGACAGCTTCCATCAGAATCTCCAGTGTGACTGCCATTCTGTGCAGGAACTCCTGAGAGCTTTTATAATTATCTGGCTGTACTTTTGAGTATCAATGGTAGCACAGTCTCTTCTGCAGACAAAGGTAATACACAGTAGAAACTGTATGATTAACAGCCTGCAATTCTTCTTCCTCAGAGTCTGTAAGACAGATGTTTCAATCATACACAAAGTTCACATACTTGGGATGGAAAAGACCTGACTGGAATTGATATAACAGAAGCAGGTACAATTTGGTTAGATTGCTGGCATAGATAATAAAGAAAATACGTTCAAGGATACGAGAGTCACTAAATCATAACGTCACTCCTAGTCCTTGGATAGCAATCGCAAGCATTGCAGTAATTAGGAGAATGCATATTGTAACGTTCTGTACACCATTGTGCTAATACCATATGAATGGCAGGAGCAGTGTCACAGAATGCTTTGGGTTGGAAAGGACCTTAAAGATCATGTGGTTCCAAACCCTCATTGCTAGCATAAACAGTAGAACAGCCAAAATCACAGACTGGTACAGCGAACCAAAGAGAGAATACCTGGTGAGTCCTTTGTAGGTTTTAAATTTTACTTCACAGTAACGGAATTAAAAGATAACTAATTTTTTTTCCAGAATGCAGGAGGAGAAACCCAGACCTACACCTTACTATGCGGCTCAGCTTCCCATGTGAAAACTATACTAGAGCATTTCTGTGTGTAAACACCTCTGGCTTCTGTTTATTTAAATAACGTACAAAATAGCGTATCTCAAAAACGTACCTGACACCCAAAACAGTGTAAAAATATTTCATGGACTCATATGCAACATTATTGTTCCATGACTACCAAGACTCCAAACAACTGAGGCTTATACTGTCATAAGAAAAAAGTGCCAATTTACAGAACACTTGCTCTGCAACAAAGAAATCATGGTAGAGTTGGTTTCATTCTTCTTATGGGAGCAGCACGTCAATGCTCATCACGGAAATTGACTCAGATGATTCAGGTCAGTAAGAGAACCTGGACTGACGTGTGGAACACAACTACATCATCAACAGATCTATGAACAAAATTGATAATACTCCTTTAACTTAGCCAGATCCCTTTCATATAATAGCAAAGAAAGAACTGCTGCTCCTCTCAAACACCAGCCATGGTCAGTCTTAAAATCGCTGTGTACCAGCAACAGCATTCACTGCCTTTAAGGGGGCTTAATCCACCAATGGTTCCAGCACCATTGGTAAAGAACTTTCAAGAGTCAACATTTCTAAAAAAGTTCTCCTGCCTTAGTGTTAGTTATGCAAAACAAATGACTCACCTCAGCGCTATCAAAACCATAAGAACAGTAATGGTGAAGAGTAGAAATCACAGGAATTTTAGCAGGCTGGCACTGGATAAGCCAGCTTCAAAGCCTCTCACAGAGATCCTGTGCTCAAATGAAGCTCAAAATTGCAGCAGCACCTCCCGTTTTTTCCTGTATTTTTTTCTTGGCTGAAATCCTCTCATCCGCCTGCAAAGGAAGGAGGCCCAGTCTTTCTTATCCTCTTTATTGTTCTCATAAGGAAGTTCCTGCTGCTGGTTGGTTACAGAATAATTGACTGTGGCTTGTCCACAACAATTTTGTTGACTTCCCTCATAAATGCAGATTTTTACATGAAAACAGACAATTTCACTATCATCTCTGTTTTTCTCTTAATTAAGACACTAGTATTGTTTGAGGAATCTTCCTCTTTATTAATTAATTGGGCATCCTTAATAGACTTACATATGGACTGTTTTGCAAAAGGTCCTTCAGAAGAAGAAACTTAGTTGTTGGGAGGGGGGGTTAATTTGTTTTTAAACAGTGAAAGGAACAGCTCAGTTAATTCTAAACATAGCATATTGGCAAATTATTCCTACAAGAACAGACCATTTTATACAATAGAAATAATTCTAAAAGAGGACAGACACAGTGACCAATATGCTTATCACTAACTTTGCTAGAAGAAACTATGCATAAATTTCTCTCGTCTGCTACTGCACAATTCCGTAAGAAATATTTACATTTTTATGCACTTCCTCCAAAAGAAATTCTGAAATGCCTTTCAAAACAAACAGCAGAAAACATTTTAAAGTCTTCCGAATAGTGAAATTAATTTATAACACAAACAAATATAACATTTCATTCTATAAATACACCGACTACAATTCAACAGAGGACTGAAATGGATATCCTTATTAGAAGATAACTTTTAAGTTCTCCGAATATTTAGAGCTGTGATTCTGCACAAGTCCAGAGCTGTCCTATTATATGCAGCATTGCACTTATTTCATGGTAAATCAATTTACTGATTGTAGGTGACTACCAATTCAGCAGGAGGAACAAAAAAACCAGTGCTGTGCAAGAGTCTTAATTTCCTACAGTCAATAATGAAGTGTGCTAATTACCTCTTATTTGCCCTGTGAACTCCTGATACACTCTTTCCATTACTAGCACAGAGAATCTCCACTTTAACACCTGCTTGTTGGGTTTGGAACTA
Source organism: Aleadryas rufinucha (assembly GCA_013397815.1). NCBI lineage: Eukaryota > Metazoa > Chordata > Aves > Passeriformes > Aleadryas > Aleadryas rufinucha. The sequence continues at coordinate 501,528 of VZTH01004398.1, read as the reverse complement.
AAACACTGAGGTATTTACATAGACCAATACAGAAGAAAGGATTAGTGTTTCCACAACTCAGACTAAAATACAGCTGTTTGTATAAAATGTACAAGATTCAAACTAAAAATAAAACAAACAAACCCCCACAAACCACCTTTTAAAATCAGTAGTAAGCCACTGGGCAAATTAACATTGACCGATTATTTTTGTGCTATTTTAAGATTCACTAAAATGATATTAAAGTTGCTTAAATAGTTTCTCTTGTGAGTTTTTTCAATTCTGATAACAGAAAATAATTGACTTTATACAATACATACCCGCTTTATTTATTCTTCAGTCAATATTAGGCATTAGGTTCAAGCATTTGTACATGGCAGTTACAGTAGTTACAAGACCAAATGAAACTATTACAACTGTTATGTAACCCATTCCTAGAAGAATTCAAAATAAGTATAAGAAAAATTCCAGGCATGCTATCACCTAGATTTTATTTACTTCCATATACCACATGATATTTCAGATGTTAAGAGTTCATATTTTGTTGCAATTAGATGCAAAGTAGAAGCAAGAACAATTTCTCAAAATAATTGTTATTGTTCTGAAAGCAGTACTGGGTCAGTATTAACTATTTAAGAATAAAAAAAAAAAATCACGAATAATGGTAAAACAGAGGCTGATGTATCAAAACATTTTACATTTTTACTAAAATGGAAAGTTGCAGGATGAAGCAATAGAAGTGTAGACAGAGTGCTAGGATTCCCCAAGGCATTATGAAGAGCTGTACACAACACACGCATTGCAAATCTGCAGGTGTACAAATGTTTTCTGCCTGTTCAGAGCAGTTGATAAGTCATTGAATTTACAGACATCTGCTCTGGATTTCTTGGCAGCCTAGTTAGAAGTTTCTACTCATTATCACTAGAATCATCTTGGATCTTCAACAAACCTTAAAAATGAACAACTAGTTCAAGAAGCAGTAGAAGATCCTGAGGCAAGTACCTTAAGTTTGCCCTGATTTCATATTCTTTCACAGACATCAGCCTGCATCTCACAGTAGACAATTAGACAGATGCTGTAGATGGACTTTCTGAATGATCCAGGTCAGGTGTACTCATTGTGGCTGTGCTTTAAACATGTATTAAATGAAAGAAGAATTTGGAAGTGAGCCCCATGTGAGATGCTGCACACCTGTGAGTGCCAGAGCTTCAGAGAAGCAGAAGCTCCTGTCACCTACCCAATTACTGGGTCGATACCTTGTTCTCCAACCTTTAATTGATACACCAACACATAAAAAGCAAATTTTGCTGCTAACACTCCTCCTGTTCTGCCGAGGATAAGCTAAATGAAAAGTACCTGGAAGAGAGCGTACAGGGCTTTTGCTTTATTAATTGAACAAAACCGTACAAATACTTAATGTGAGGGAAAAATACAAATTAGCAGAGATTGGATGAGAAGTACTAGACCATGTACAATTAACTCGCAAATTTGTCTCCTCTGTAGCCAGGCAATTAAAGTCAAAGAAAAAACACTTGAATTTGTACTTCAAACACTTCAATTTTGTACTTGCCCAGAGGAAAGTACAGGCTCTACAGCAAGGAAATCAAAACAACAAGAAGCAACAATTCTATTCATGAGAGATGCTTTGCCTGGAAAGGATTAAATGCACTTTCTTCATTTGGAGAAAACTGGGTACACCAAAAATGTTCCTTAGTCAGAATCTGCTTAGTCCAGCATGACATTTTCCTACAAAACATCTTACCAAGAAGTTACTTTGGCAAGGTAGGTGCTTTTCCAGGAAGTTTAGCAGTGAACAGTGGCCAATTTCCTAGTGCTTTGCCTTGAATAGCAGCATGTTTGGTGCCCTGCACTAACCTGAAGGATAAAACAAACATGAAGTACCAGTTAAGAGGCACACAGCCACTGAATGTGCGGTTACTATCACTGACATTAAGAGATTAGCTAAATTTCATCTGGCCCTATTTGCTTTCCAAACAAGGCAAAAAGCCCCAAACCAAAACAAACAAAACCAGCTAACAACAAAAAAAATCATCCCCAGATAATGACAAGAAAACAATGGTATGCAGAAACTTCTACATTTTCTTCCACAGGGTAATAGATACATTTCACTTTTTAAATGAAAAATTGAAGTTTACTTTTCTTTCTACATTCTTAGCAAGCATATTTGACTATGTTATATTTGTAGCTGAGAAAGGTCCACTTTAATTAAGAAAATAAAGACATAGTTAATTAGGTATTAATAAATATTTCTAGCCATTAACTCTGTACAACGCAACTTGACATAATAGACATCAAAATACAAATTAATTTTTTCAGTTTTAACATGGTAGCAGTCTAAGCTATCATCAAATTTCAAGAATTTCAACTCTTTAGAGAATCCAGTTTTGATCAAAAGCTCTGATACATCACATCTTTACCACAGTCCTGCTTACTTATGTAGATGAGTTCCTCTTTGTAAATCGCCTTCACCAGAGGTAAGGCTTTATAAACAACACAAATGGACATTACTTTTCCTGTGAACTTTTTTATACTGGTCCACCAAAAGGAACTAATCTGTTCTAAAAACATACAAAGAAACAAATTATCCATGACAAAGAAATGTTTTAGTTCTAAACAGCTGGGATTAGAAGGATTATAGAAAAGGTTACTCCTTAATATGAGTCATTTTAAAAGAATGAACTCATCAACCATTGAAGTAGTTTCCATTCAACCTGTAAAATATATAAAGTATGTCATTCCAGAAATGGCAAAACATAGTTATTTACCACTGGAAAAGCTTTCTTAGAATTTGAGAAGTACCAAACCTCTCAAGCGTTAAATAACTAAAAATGTGCATCACATCATATATCCTAATTCTCTCTCTTCTCTCTCTTTTTTCTCAAGGTTTTCTACTCTCAGTTTCAAAATCTCTACAAGAAGTAGAAGATGAAGATATGTTGCTAGCTGCATTAAATCTAGGAAAGACTCTACGAAATGGAGATAAAACTATGAACAGGGGAGCTATACCTTTGCTGAAGCACTACAAGACTGAAGACAGCAATGTTTTCAATGAAAAGAATGCTGCAAACATGAAGTTTCTGGTGAGTTCAGTTTTACATTTTGGCTTAATTGCAAAATTGAAATTCATTTATACCCCTTTAGAAAACAAGCACAATGATTTAAAGCAATAACCAGGTAAATATACAAAAATATCAGTTTAACATAACATAGTCAAGAAAAAAATTTTCAGCTCTATATACCTAATGCCAAGATTCTAAATGTGTAGCTTGGACAGTTGAATTAAATCTGATTTTTACAGATAGTAGCCAAAACTTGGGAGGATGGGGGG
>VZTH01004398.1:357149-494271 GCA_013397815.1 Aleadryas rufinucha | reverse complement strand
TCATCAATAAAAATATTAAACAGAGCTGGTCCCAGTACAGACCCCTGAGGGACACCACTGGTGACTGGCTGCCAGCTGGATGCAGCACCGTTCACCACCACCCTCTGGGCCCGGCCTTCCAGCCAGTTCCTGACCCAGCGAAGAGTGCCCCTGTCCAAGCTGTGGGCTGCCAGCTTTTCCAGGAGTATGCTGTGGGAGACAGTGTCAAAGGCTTTGCTGAGGTCTAAATAGACAACATCTACAGCCTTTCCTGCATCCACCAGGCGGGTTACCTGGTCATAAAAGGAGACCAGGTTGGTCAAACATGACCTGCCCCTCCTAAACCCATGCTGGCTGGGTCTGATCCCCTGTCCATCCTGTAGGTGCTGTGTAATAGCACTCAATATAAGCTGCTCCATAACCTTCCCTGGTACCGAGGTCAGGCTAAATATCCCATCCATTTACAGAAACATAGTTGTTCTTTCTGGTTTAATATACCTGGACATACATAGTTTTACTTTAATCCTCAGTATTCCCTTCAAGAGTCAAAAGGACCAAGTTTTCCTTGTTGTCCATCACTCTTAAACTGCAATTTATCTGGGCCAGATAACAGACTGGGTAAGAAAAGCAGATTTAACATGACAAACCAGCAAGCCTGACTCTCAACAACTCAAATCTCTTTCAGTTGTTAATCTACTTTGTAGATTAAAATATTTACCACAGAACAAGACTATATACACAGACACAAGGTTAGTGTGCTTCAAGATTAAGCCTCAGCTCACTGACTCTAAGTAGAATCATAGAATATGCTGAGTTGGAAGGGACCCACAAGGATCACTGAGTCCAACCCCTGACCCTGCACAGGACAGCCCCAAGAATCCCACCATATGCCAGAGAGCATTATCCAAAGACTTCTTGAACTCTGTCAAGCTTGGTGCTGTCACCACTGCCCTGGGGAGCCCATTCCAGTGCCCAGTCAACATTCAGGTCAACATCAGTTTCCTAATATCCAACCTAACCCCCTCAAAAAGCTCCATGCCATTCCCTCATGTCCTATTGCTGGTCACCTGAGAGAAGAGATCAGTGTCTGCACTTCCTCTTCCCCTTGTGAGGAAGCTGTAGACTGTAAGTCATTAACTTTATACCCTTTTCAGAAAGTGTTTTGAAGGATAGAGCAGCTGTCTAGTTTAAATTTAATCAACATCATACTGTACAGTTACAATATTAAGAAGATAAGGGGATTGCATTTCCTTTAAGCTTCAGGTTACTGTAATATGAATGAAAAATACTTTCCAGTATTTTATATGTTTCTGAAAAACTTCATCTTAATCCTTTACAAATTCCTCAATTCCCCATTATTGTTCAGTAAATGACACACATCAAAAATTATGCAACAATAACTTGAACAGCTTTCTATCACATTCATATTGCAAGAGGCAAATAAGCTAGTTTTGCTAAGTTGATGAATCTATAATAAATACAGCATGAAGAACATAAAATTTGAGCAAGAAAGCCTGATAGCTACCATTCTATAACCAACAATAAATGCAGTTATTTTATGAACAACAGAGTTTCTTTTTATCACTCCCATCTGACACTTCACTAATTCAGTTTGTAGAGATAGAAAATGTGGAGTCAAAGGACAGAAGTCAAGCTCAAATACTGAAAAACAGCATAAATCCATCTGTGTTCCAACTTCAGTGAAGCTTGAAATATGTCTGTATTTTATCACATACCATTCAGGCATTTGCAAACAGTAAACAAAGCTCTACCAAATCAGACTGTTGATGCTAGAACTAATATATCGAGTATATACAGTGTAAGACAACTTGTTGAAGCAGTCAAACTTTTCAACTAGTCTAGGAATGTATATTCACTAGTATAAAGAACTGTATTACATTGGGTGAAGTAGCAATAAGGAAATTTTAACAGCCCGAAGACAGCACAAAGGAGCACAAGTCTAGCGTTGAATTAGGAAGTAGAGCTTCACTGGAATGCTTTTAAGAAGATCAACCTAAAATTTACTTGAAGCACACAATGAAGCCTGTCAACAGCTTGAAAAAGCTCTTAGAGTTCTTTTAAATTAAATTCCCTAAAATTCACTGCTTTAAGAGCACCACTCCAATGACCCACAGCTCTTGGAGAGAAAAATGTTGGCAGATCAGTTTGCTGAGTAGCTGCACACAAATGGCATACAATGAACTCAGCCTTACTATCCCCCTTTCCTCTTCATGAGCAAGTGGGATATTGCTCTTATCCCCATACAGAGAAAGAAATTCTGCTGCATTTCACAAAAAAAAAGGTTCACTGTTACCACTCTTCAGCTGCAAGAAAGTAGGAGAGAATTACGACTGGTTCAGCACAAGTAGGTCAATTAGAAGTCCTAATAAGCAGATAAAGCAGTACATTCTCCCATCCCGACGCCTGTATCTAGAGAAATTTTTCAGTTGGTCAAGATGCCCATATAAAACATTCACTTTTATGTGAAATATTAATAGTGCATGCTCCATTTATTCCTAAAAGTTAGATTATAATCTGTTCCAGATCTCCTTCCATCTGTACTCCATACAGACAGTACTGCCAGTATTTAGTCACTAAGAATTTGAGATTTGGTTTTTAAACACTGAAATGGCATAATAGAATTTGAAAACCTACATCAGTAACAACAAACACATGTTTTTATTTTCTAGCCAAACAACTAGAGTACTATTTGGAAGAAAAAAAGAGATAAAAAGAAAATTTATTTTCTCCACCCTTACCCTTGTCCTTTTAGAAAAAAAAAAAATTCAAGGTAAGTTGAAAGAGGAAGTTGAAAAAGGGAAGATAGTACAAAGGGAAGAGTAACAAAACAATAAATGATATCTTTGCCAAACCCAAGGCATGTTATTGAGAAAAATATCCTGGATAGCTCAGGTAATGGCAAGCTTTTATTGTACTGAAACAATCACTTTTTTTTTTTAGTATTATATTGTACCAGCCTTTTGCTATCCCAAAATAACCTGCTACTGTTTTGAGAACATAAACCTCAAATCACCTCATTATTGGCTTTCAAACAAAACTCACAGCTATGGATCCTAAATAAAGCAGTTTAGGGGTCTTGTAGAAATAAAAATGGTATTTTCTACACAAATGTGGTTTATCAACTGACACCAAGTCTTTCTCCAGATTTTGTGCTGAACATATAACCTTTTCCTTCCCTTCACTCCTCTCCTCTACTAAACTATCAGTCAACTTTGGTGTTTTCCATAATTATATTCCACTTAGGAAATAAATATTTCTTGCAACAATAGATGAGACTACTACCTGAAGAAGATTGTTTTCTATATTACTGTGACTCTTCTGTTCACAATTACCGTGGGCATACAAGAAAACTCTTGATAACTTCCTGTTGACAGTTTTCCAAGTCACAGTTTATTTGTACTGGAATCACAAATAGGCAAAACAATTCTCTCAAGTAACAGCATTTAGAGAACTAAGCAATGAAAAATAACAGCAGTGCATGAAGCTAGATATTAAGTCATTTTATAGAGACATGAAAAAGTCACATGAGAAAGGCAGACCAGGATTTTTGCTTTGTGGAGGTTTTTTCTTGGAAGGATTTCTATACACAGTAAAATTACAATGAACTTCAAGCATGCCAAGATTTGTTAGAGTTCTTAAGCCACAAATTTTTCTTAAAACTAAAACTGCAGCTATGCTCCCAATTGGAGGGAAATAGTGCCTCATATAGGAAAGGTTGTCTCCAGTTACATTAAGAAAAAAACATGCCAAACTACTGAAAGTCCTTGCAGCTGTTTCAGGGTAAAGTCTGTTAACAATGCAGCAGGATTTCTAAAACAAAATATCAAAAGGCCAAAACAACCCTAACTTTACAAAAAAAGATCTGTTACACTCTCATATATTGCATGCTTAGAGCCTAATAACGTTGGTTCTTCCCTTCTTAACTCCTGAATTTCTCTGTTTCACTCAATCTCATTAGATCAGGAACAGTATTTCACCTACAACTTGAAAGTCTCATTAATATTTTGCAGTGCAGAAGAAAGATGAAAATCTTATTATGCAACATGTTTGTTGTCCTAAGTTGCTCTTCAGCCCAAACGAAACAGGTTATTGTAACAGCCTGTTCATTTCCCTCTCACACCACTAAGCAGGGTTTTAATAACCCATTGAAATCCACAAAATAACTAGTCGAACAACAGGGTATCAACTCATTTCATATAAATAGAAATATGATTCAAAAAAGCAGACATAAGGCTGGATGAACCCTTTTCAGATAAAATAACCCTCACCTGGCCAATTAAGCTTCCTATATATTTCTGTAAAGCAGAAAGGAGTGGTAAGGACAGCTGACAAGAGAAATAATTCAGTACGTGTTCCACAGACCTTTCTGAATTAAAGACTCCTTCTACGAAATACCATTCACCAGAAGACACTTCACTTAAACAATAGACAAACTTGAAACTACATTGTCTCCCAAACGAAGACCAAGTTTCACATTATTATTCTTACCTACTTCTGCTGGAGGAAACGAAATAATGCAACATGCTTGTTCTCCAGACTTCTTTCTCATCAAGCAATAAGAGCAACAGCTTTGCTTCCGAACAAATGCCATTATAGTTAGGTGATCTTTCTGTGTTTCTTCCAGTATTTAATGAGGATTGAAAGACAAGAAATATTTCTTTGTCATTCACTGTTGCCAGGAATTTGTTTTGGCACAATGGAAACATCCACAAGATTTATTTTATTTCTGAACACCAATTCCAGTTCATAGCTACCTGTTTACTTTATCCACTGTCCTTATTTTTAGATACTAAAACACACATGTGATGATGTGCCCTAGGTCTAAATATGATCAAACTGCATTCCTCCACATAATTCCACAGAAGTTGAGAGATCAGTTCCTCTTAAGGAAAGAGATGGCACAACAGCTTTTTTCTCTCTTGCTTCTTTAAAAATTTATTTTTAATTTAGGTGTTTCACTTTTTCCTTTCTAGATTTTCCGAAATTTCTTCATTTAACACATATATGTTGATGGGACTCAACATTAAACCAAACTAATCACCACTACAGTGTTTTTCTTCCCTTCTCAAATATCATGGAAAAGTTAACTTTTATGGGACAAGTCCTAATGAGACATCATTAATTCATACTATAGACTAACTACCTAACACCTATCAGAGGCAGCATGGTAAAAAGGTCCTTCGGGCAAATTTTTTGAACTAAAGCTACCATCAGATATATGGCAAAAGAAACTTCTCTGAAAGACCACAGATATTGAGAAGAAACATCTCATATTGCCATTCTCTTATTTAAAAAGCAAATATCTGGTATCTCTTCTGAATCAATCCCTAACACAAGTGCAGTATGCATAACAAAATTCGTAACTGTGTTTTTTACAGGCAACCTGTACACATTTCAAGATGGTTGCACAGAATAATAATGGAGACTGACACTCAGTGTAAGAAGGTGGCAAATATTACTACAGCACTTGAGATCTATAGTCATGGACAAGGAATTCTTTGTGCTGTATGCTGTACAGTAAGGACCCAAAAAAATTTATTTCTACCAAGAGACATCACAATCCTAGACAAGAAATATACAGATTCATAGGAACTGAAATTACTCACTGTAGTGGGCATTTATCACAACAAAAAGCACTACTAAGGTTTGGGGAGAGGTTGATTTAAAGGTACTGAAAAAGGTTTGAAAGGAGTTTAATGAGTTCTGCAGATAGCTATAGCAAATCCCTTCAGTCTAAGAAACAGCGCAAAAGACAGCTAAAAGGGTTCATCTGAAAATTAACAAATCAACAACAAAGACTGGTATTGCAGGCTGAATATAAGCAAGGACAGAGCAGAGCAGCAAATCAGAAAAAATAACTGGATTCAGACAGGCTAAAACAAGTAGTTTGTATGTACCACAACTGGAACGAACAGACTGAGATGCAAACAGTAGGATGGCATTCAGTGACTAATCACTTTGATAACAAGTTTTTGAACAGCAATCTTAGTGAAGAAAGGTAGGCGAAAGTTGCGACTATCAAATCCAAGAAAAATACACAGCAGCACATCAAAAAGTAAAATGAACACCTAATAAATTACATTTGAGTAGACAGAGAGAGAAAAATATTCCAGAAGTGTTGTGGAGTGAAAATACAACATGTACAATACCTAACATGTACAATACCTTCTTCAGTGTTACATATACCAGGAAAGACAGACTTACTACCTCAACATCAAGAGCTGGGTATCCACAGGATAGTATAGAATTAACAAAAGATGTCATTTTTGACACAAAGACACTTAGGTCACTCTAGATCTGTGAATTGTTGATAGCTGAAGTTCTGTTTGTAGATGCATGTAGCCACAAAGAAGGTCCAGAAAGAAAAGAAGAGAAAGATAGGGACTTAATTTCTTCATAAAAAGAAAGAAATAATATGGAGGAGTAGAAATATGCAAAAGAAACTGGAGAGATTGTTAGAAAGGTAGAGAGAAAAAAAACAGAAAAACAAAATGAAAGGTCACCATTTTAAGAAAGAAGTAGGATTTTATGTGAGGGGGTGGAATTCAAATATGAATGGCATAGAACTGAGTTTTAGTTATAAAAGTCAGTAGTTGTTTGGCAACAACCATTTAAGTTGACTCATATTTTTGCTTGTTTCTGTCAAAAACTTGTCAAACCAGCAAATATCTCAAATGTGACACATAATTACTTTTAGATAACATTTTTTGCACTTTGATACTGAACACAGCTGTTCTTGCATCCAGTTACAGAACTTCCATTAATATAAGGAAATTATGTATCTCAACATTTTATGCACACACCATGACACGTTTTTACTATTTGATGAGTAAAGCTGCAATTTAAGTGTTGTTTACGTAAAATTAATATAGAGAAGAACCTTTATCAATTTTTCATAATTTGCCTAGGAGTTTTAAACTAAATTTCACCCTAATTAGTGCATGTATCCAAAATGCCCATTGTTGATCCAATCCACAAAAAAGGACTCAGAATGAAGTTGGAGCATATTTAAAATGCATGCTGGAAACACTGGCAGTGTTTTTCATTTTAATGTCTTTCTACTTCTTAGGCATGCACTATGTGCTCAAGTTTATCTAATGTCCAGTGACAGAAAGATATTTTCCATTGTGCTGTTCCCGAACCAGTTCTGATGGCTTAGAACACCTCCTCTTTAAGTACTAATAAAATTTGTGTTTTTACATATTGTCAGGACAAAGTTTGTAAAAAATATTATGCCACTACTTTTATTTAGCTTTTTGTTGAAATACTGCAGAAGACAAGCTCTGCCTCCATCCACAGTCCCAACATTCGAGTGTAGCAATTTTAAGGAAAACTACTTTGCAAAATGAAGTACACTGAAAGACAGCAATTTTCAGAAACATCGTTCTTTTGAATAGAGCCCCTCACAATACCAACATGCTCTTGGTAAATTTCCATTCCATCTACAAAAAGCAAACATTAGCATCTTTATTTTATTGTTCACAAAGCAATGTTATGGAAATGTCCTCAGATTGGTACAAATAAAAAGCATCAAAAGAAAAAAAGCAATGAAAATGTCATTATTACACCTTTTCAATGTCTGTTTTATCAGAACTAAAATCAGGTGCGTTTATTCAGTTTTATCTCTGTTTTCAGCTAGCTTGGTTTATTTCTATGGTCCTGAAATACACAGATAGGTAAATGAAGAGAGAGAGATTAATTCAGTACACCTCCACTAAGAAATCTTCATTAGGAAGTACTTTTAAGTCTAAAGCCTCTTTCTTCTGGAGTTTTAGATATTTCTATTCATATTACAATACTGCTCTAGTTGGGACAATCACCACAACTTAATCACAATTACATTTCTTTAGCCATGGGATAAAAATCTCAAATATCTGGCTGAAATGTAACACTGTTATTTTTATTTTATCACTATTATTACAATGCCTCTACAGTTGCATAGCAATTCCTACAGAGTACCTTAATTACTTTTTCATCCATAGTTTTCAGAATACGTTGTCTTAGAGGTTTTGGAGAAGATCCATCGGATCGTGCCGGAGAGCTAAATTAAAGAGATAAGTATTTAGAACATGTAAAAGCAATTAGTTAATAAAAGTTGTTGCCATACCAAGTTCCTCATAAACAGGAAGGCAAATATCTTCACTTTCCAAGCTTTACTTTGATTTCTACCTTCCTAAAGAATCACATGTATTGTGATAAATGAAGAGAGCATAAAGAAACCAAATCTACAGTTCCAATTTCTGGTACCCATTTTGCAGTATGTTTCCAACACTGTAGCTCTCCAGACACAGTATCATTATTATTAGTAGTAATGCTGGTGATGAGCTTCTAAGCCACCACTCTACTTACACCCCCATGAATAGCATCTGGTTGATATTCAACATAATTTTCCTCGTATTTGCAGACTTCTCAATAGAAATATTCACACAAAATGTTTCCACTCTCTTGCATGCCATTATGTAACTAGTTATGTACATCAATGAAAAAATTTGATGTTTATAATGAAAAAAAATTAATGATGCACATAAAGGGGGATTTTTTGGTCTTGAAATAAGAACTAATCTATGCTTTTGTAAATGATTGCTTCTCTGTTTAAGCTCATCGCAGATCAATGTGCATATGAGGCCAGGTTTTTCAACAATAATTCATTCTTTATGTGTTTATCTGATTTTATCCATTTTTTTCATAAATAAAATTTGGTTTATTTAGTTTGTTCTTTATTTTATTTATTTCTAGTTGTCGGTTGTGCAAAATTTGTGCCAGTCTTGCAATGGTTCTCCTATTTTAATTGCCAAAATATGTAGCTTCAAAATAGTTTCATCATGTTACTGCCTACACTATTGTTCTGGTTCATGAATCCTCTTTGTAACCCATAATGTCAAAATTCCTAGCATCCTGTTTTTTCAACAATTGATGATGCCTCAGGACCAGTGACCAAATAAATCATCACTGCTTCTTCAGTGCATGGATAGGTGAGTTTCCTTCTCAGTGCTCACAGAAGTGGGTTTTCAAGAGTCCTTCATAGAATCTGTGTGGCCCAGAAATGTACTCTCAAAAAGTCTATGTTACAAAAGTATCTTGAAGATACAGAAAATGCAAATGAAGACTTAGAAAACTTTTGAAAACTCAAAACTGTTCTAAAATTGCTTTCCTTTTACACCTAATCTCACAGCAGACAGCACTTCATTTGCTTTGTGTAAGTAACATCAATGCTTTGTTTGATGCCATGATGCTTTTTTTTTTTTTTAGATATACTCCCCTTTATATACTCTTTTATATAACTTTTATGTATTCCTGAAGGCCTTTTAGCCCACATACTTCTAATTCTTCAGGTTTGATAACCAGCATCGACCCAATATCCCGTTAACCCAGGAGACCAAACATCTTAGAAGCCTCAGACATCAAGGTCTTCTCTGGAACACATTTTGTAAACTGAGATAGGCCTGTCCAGGGGGGGAAAGTTCCTCGGGAAGGGGGGTTCGCTCAGCCTCTCATTGGGGACTCTTTGACAGATATGTTAATTAGCAAGGCCTATAATGATATACACAAACTATTGTGGGTGTGCATTTCGGGGGGTGCTCATGGGGATGCATTTTGATGTGCACTTCGACGTGTATTCCAGCGTGTTCCACCTGGACGGAGTGCACCAAGGATCCTTAAAACAAATACCGATGTAAAATCCCATTTTTCCTCTTCTAAGCGTGTTTGGCTCTTGATTTTAAGACCAAGGAAAGGCACCATGTTAGACACTCAGATCCCTAAAAAAAGGCCCAAGCAGACTAACATAACAAAAGCAACCTCCTAATACTCACCTGAAAAGTGTCAAAACAGAGGTGATGCCAAACAAATTTAAGCTTTCATTGTCACATAACAGATCCGCTTTGTTCCGGGTAGGAGGACAGACAGCTTCTTCGTCCAGAAGAACTAGCAAGACCTTTACAGTATCTCTGCCACAATATGCAGTGCCATGATTTATGGAATGCAATTTTGGCTGAAAGTAAATAAAAAGGAACATAAAACGGCAAAGTTCAACAAGCCAGACCAATAGCTCACCTCCAAAATCAATCCACATCAGCACAACACGTGAGAATCCCCTCCTCCTTCCCTTTTCCAGTAAGCATTTATGGGGAACTTCTCCATGGGAAAGTTTCTCAACCCAAGCAATTAGTAGAGTTTAGATCATTGCCAGCTACAGGTATGCACTGATGAGTAAGTCACACGGAAAAATATACAAATCTATGCTGAAACTGTGCAGTAGAAATGAACATTCTATTTTCTGGTACACAAACACGTTCTGGTGAAGTCCAACCACTCTGACAAACAATCTGCTAAAGCAGTTGGTTAAAAGCAAGATTTCCATCAAGATTTGACAACAGATGTACTTGGCACAATTTCCTGTTGTTTGGGTGAATTCCTCACGATTTTCCACAAAAATAAAGAATTCCTTAAAGAAAAAAAAAAACAACCCGCATCTGGAAGTGCTCAATGCAACAGTCAGCAGTACAGATGGAGAAATCCATAGCCACTGTGGGACTTTACAAATTGGAAGTTTGCTATAATTTTCCTTAAAGGTACTAGGAATTCCACAGAGAAATTCAGGGCTTAATACACAGTGGTAGTTTTTAAAAAACTATAGGCTCTCTTATTTACTAATACACAGAAACATTGAACACTATGACTATTCTGAAGGGCAAGACAAGCAATGAACTGCATTTATCTAATCAGTTAACTGCTTTTAAACACAGTCTTGCAAAGATCAAATTCTATTTTTCTCTCTATTTGATTACATCAATTAGTATATGTAGCTTTCAAAGAAACCATAGCAACACATGTCAGTCAGCTACTATAAGTTATAATCAATAGCTAGAAATAGCAATTATAGAAACGGTTGTTACTTGGCTTTACAGAATTGGCCTATTTCAGTACCATTTAATTTCCTCAAATTTTATTCTGGACCTCTTCAGTCATTACATCACCATAACACAGATTTCTTTTAAATGTCATGTGTGTCATTGTGAATTTATCTTAATGAAAAAAGTACAAATCTGGCATCATCTGGACTGATGATACACAAAGAAAAAAATCTTTAAAAATAACTTTCAGAAATCTCAAGTACTACATCAGAAACTCAACTCTGTGTACTAACCATGGACAAAAGTCCAAGGCAAAATAAGAATTCTAGGTAAGACAACAAAAAGATCTCAGTAAGACAAGAACAATCTTGTTTATTAATAAGCTTAAAATAATGAATCAAATTACTTTTTAAAATAAAATAGTAGTCCAGTCTTTCAAGAGTAGTGACCATTAGCTACTCCAGACTATTCTGGTTAGTTGCATCCAGAAACACCAGCCAGATTCCATTTACAGTAGTAATTTTCTTAGGAAGAAATTAATCATAATTCCTATTAGTCACTCATGCAGGCTTCAACAAAAAGTAGTGCTTCCTGCTGCATAAACTAATAACTTTTCCTGGAGCTCTAGATTCTTATAAATCAGGTATTTGCTGGAAAACTGAGCAATGATGGAAGAAAACTGCCACTGTCAGGAGAAAAGCAAATATTTTTCTAATGAAGTTACTCTTTTCAGGTACATTTTATGAGGAAGCAGCCTTACTAGGAGCTAGTGGAGAGATAATTTTCACCTCTATAGTTAAGATATTTTAAATTTGCACTCAAAGAAATTATTCAATCTCTGACATAGGAAAAAAACCCTAATATCCTATCAAACCAGAACTTATACTGAATATAGATTTTTTTTCTGAAAAATTAAGAGCATCAGGGAGTTTATTAAGTGAAATCAAAACAAAACCCCTAAGATCTATGTAAAAATCAGAACAAATCATTAATCTTTGCTGTCCTGAGATCTTAATAGAACAATACAGATGCTCTAATTTTTTAAAGAGTTTGAATTAATTTGGAAAACTAACAGGACTTTTAAAATTTTGCCTTCTTTTTTCATTACAAATGGCAACCTATCCCTCTATATGTTTAGTAAAATGTTCTTCCACACCAAGCTCCACTAAAATACACCATTTGTCACTATCTTAACATTTGTCTAAGCTCCCTTTTCCATCCCTCATCTCTGTGAATCACATATTTAAGGATAATTGTTAAAATAGACCTTCATCACAATCTTCACAGACTTCATTTACATCAACAAAAAATTCCCCACACCAAAACCAAAATAACAAGCACAATGCTGACAAAGGCAAACAATTTATACATATTCTACCCCTCATCCCTTCACAATTACAAAAAAAACCCCAAGGTTTCCCCACACTTAGTCTGTTCTCTACTGATGTTCAGTCTACACTCCGGTCATTACCTCCCTCAACTACTGTCCTTATCTCTAATTCCTCAGGCCCCACAAAGGACTGTGGTGGTTGACCCTGGTTAGCTGCCAGGTGCTCGACAAGCTGCTCGCCAAGCTGCTCCACCCTTCCTCCTCCTAAACAGGACAGGAAGTGAAAAAATATTGAAAAAAGCTCATGGAGTCAAAATGAGGACAGGTTGTTCGCTTACCAGTTACCATCATAGGCAAAACAGATTTGACTTTATGAAATCAATGCAATTTATTGGCATTTAATCATAATGGGACCACTTCCTTCTTCCCAGACTCTACATCACTCACAACTTTTCCACCTCCTTCCCTCAAGTGGCACAGCGGGATCGGGAATGAGGATTGCAGCCAGTTCCTAACACTTTGTCCTTTCTGCTGCTTCTTCCTTACACTCTTCCTCTACTCCTCTGTGTGGGATACCTCCCATGGGATACAGCTCTTCATGAACTTCTCCACTGCAGGTCCTCCCCACAGGCTGCAGTTCAAGAACTGCTCCAGTGTGGGTGATTTCCATGGGGTGCAGTCCCTCAGGAACAGGCTGCTCCCGAGGAGGACACCTATGAGGTTGCAGGTCCCACCAGAAAATCTTCTTCTGCATGGACTTGTCTCCATGGGCTGTAATTCCTGGCAGGAACCTTAGCACATAAACCCAATACAGCACTAGATTTGTGAAACCAAGCACCACAGGCACATCCAGACCAGTCATGTCCGACGGCTCTCGTTACATCCATACTGGGTGGAGTATGGATGTACTGTGGGGAGTATGCTGAAAAGGTTTAGCTTAACACTCACCATCCTCTGCTATGCACTCAAATGTCCTCACTGAAAAAAAAACTACAGCAGAATCTGCCCATCCACAAGTAGATGGGGTGTTCCAGCAATCACTCTGACTCAAGAATTGACAAAAAACTTCAACATAGAACCACAGACTCACAAGACTGAGTTCATAAACTGCCTTCAGGTGCCCATCTTGAGAAAAGTATTGACTCCACTCTGCTCTCAGCAGGATTAAGCATTTATCCACATTCCTAACATCATCAGGATACAACCACCTTTGCTATCTTCTCCCTCAACAAGGATACTGGTAAACACTTCTACAGAGTTGTCAGACTATGAACTTCTGGAGAACGGCAGGAAACAAGTATCATTTTGGAAAAGCAATGGTGAATTTCTCTGAAGAACGAAGTTTTAATAAAATACTTTTACCTGACTTATAATGATCTACATAATTTTTTTAAACTTTATTGGCAACACACGTAGCTAAATGAAGACAGACATGATGATAATTATAATTTTCTCAGATGAGAAAGAGAAACAAATAGAAGGATATGAAAGGGAAACAGGGAAATACAGTGAAGAATAGAATTTGTCAAAAATCTTTTGCTACCATGGCATAATTCCAATGATTTCACAAAACAAAGCATCCTAACAATTCTAAACACATTCAAGGTGTCTATAATTTTTTTAAAATTTGCTAGAAAAATACATGACATTAGGTATCTTATACCTCAAGAATATAAAACAAAATAATTCAAGTTGGTTGATTTTTTCATCACAAAAAGATTATAATCTAAACCTGAGTAGATTCAAAGTACATGAACCACAAATAGAAATCCTATATTATGATCTCAACACCTGACTTACAGAACTTTAAATATCCTGATTCCTTCCATGGAAACAAAATCATTGATCGTTTCATTAGTGTCTTGAAACACTGGAAGAGAAAAGCTTACACATGATTGTTTGGGGCTTTAATTCCTCTCCCACTTCACATTTTACCATGTTTTAGACTTTGTTCATATTTAATCTTACTTTGAATGCCTTACCCTTAGAAATACTCGATGCTGACCTAATTAAAACCTCTGTGTTTCAATAAAAAATTACTGATAGATGTTCTCAAATCTTAATTTTACTTTCATGAGGTTCTTTTGTTTGGAAATTTGTTATAGATTTACTTCTTTGAAATTAATGGCAAACCTGACACTTCTAAGTATCTACATTTATAATAACTGTACAACCACATTAAGCTTTGAAGAGTATTTTATTTACACCTTTGAGGTAAGAAATTTACTTAAATCAGCTACTTGAAATCCACAGTGTAATCCTCAAGTATAAGTTTTTCAATAAGCTTAAAACCACAGTGTAGAGGAAATGACACTACTTTTGTACTGTTAGGAAAAGATTATACTCTATAGGTAGTCCTTTGAAAAAGAAACAAAACAGGAGAAAGACACTTGCTTTCTTATAAAGCTAAGTATTAAAAAGAACAAATAAGTCCCATTACCCGTGCTGGGCTGACTCCAGTAGTGCTAACAGTCAAGGTTTCCTGTTGTGAATCGATAATATTTTTAATCTTCAAATCCAAATCTTGTACAACTTCCTCTACTGCCTGACAGAAAGGATCCCCATTGCTTCGGCCTTTTATCAAATGCATCTTCACTGTTGACAGAATTCGCCCCCCTGCGATTCTGAAAATAGGCACAGGGTCATCTCCACATTAATCTTGGCAACACTTTAGTATACCTATTAATGCTGAACATAGCCAGCCTTCACTGTTAATCAGAGAGAACAGCTTTGATCTTTTAAATCAAACAGCAGTGTAGACATATTGTCCAACACAACAGCTTGATAGAAAAAAGACGATTATAAGGAAAGGTAATGAATTCAGCATTTAGTAATACTCTGAGCTGCAATATGAAACTAACTTCTCCACAGAGGTTCAAAGAAATGTATTTTCTTTAAATCTACATTTAAAGTTTTGCTCATAAACTGTTAAGTGTAAACAAATTTTTCACTCAAACATGTGTTCCTGTCTAATATCCTATTAGATTTTTGAGTCTTTTGTGCTTTGTGAAGGTGCTCCAAAATCCCAATCTTCTATCAATTTAATTTAAATAGATAGTAATTAGACCACATGAACATCACTATTAGCTATAAAGGCACACTCTCCATTAATCTCTTTCTTCAGCAAACATGTCTGATGACTTTAATCAAGATTTTGTGAAAGAGAGAATAAGCCCCTTTAGTTAAAAGTGTAACATTTTTTTCCAGCACCTAAACAAAATAGTATGTTTTACCATTGCTTGAGCTTGGGCAAAGAAAATAAAGCATTACCAGAACCACTCAGCCCTCCTATATTATAATGCATGTCTTCCCAAAAGCTTTTTTTTTCCCTAAACTGGGTTTACAGTCCACATCAAAGCAAAAATGCAGCATCCTGAGCTGCTATTGGCACCTACAGAATAATTTTTAGATACCTTTATGATGTTGCAATAGACAGTTCTGTCAAAACCCCAAAGCAATGGCTTCGTTACTCCAGGTCACATAGCCAAGAGTGACATGATGACTCATTTTTCAACTTCCTCCATGCTTACTGGTTTCCTTCATGCTCCTGCCAGCTTGCCCTAAAAGGATATCTTGCAAATGCAAGTAAAGATGTATTTTTTTACACATTAAATTCTGAAGATAAATGTTAGAATTACAGCTGGGAGATCCTTCATCAAATTAACCTTTGCATGTCTACAATCATACAAAATATAAAATAATTGGGCAGAACTAGGTAAGAATAGGAGTTGAGTCAGATGAAAAATAGTTTGTTTATATTGTTTCCACTTAAAATACATGCAGGGAACTGGGACAGGGACCTTACTGTTTCGGCTTAATCTGGGTGAACAAGACTCCTGCAAATAACTTGAAAAACCTGACGTTAACATGAAACTTTTGTGGGTTTTTTTTTTGTTGTTGTTGTTATTTTTTGGTTTTTTAAGGGTAAAACCCAAATATTTCCACACAGTTCTCAACCTCAGCTTTTTCAGACTAAAGATTATACAATTCACATTAGATTTTCAGGCTTCATTAAACAGAAAAACTTATGCTTTGAAGAAATTTAAGCACAATGTATGCACTTGGTCAAAAGAAAAATCACCAAGTCTCATCTCTCTGTAGACAGGTCAAGACCCATCCAGACCTTGGAAAAGACAATTTAAAACAAAAAAATTAAAAATCTATTGTACCACTGCTCCAAACCCCACAATTCAATCTAACCACAAAAAAATGAAAAGTTCAAAGGGAGGAAAAAAAAATCCACTGCAAGTTATCAAGAGGTAAGAGGAGAGCACTGTTGAAGAAGAGCTCTGTTTCAGAGATGCATATAGAACTGTAGCCAAGTCTCCTGATGCCTCTTGCCAGACTGATCTGTTTTTCTCAATCCTAACCTTATATTTTCCAAAATAATATCCTCGAATGAGAAAAGTATTGTATTAAATGAGGAGTATCTGTTCCATAAATGCTGCACTGAATCTAGAACTCCAAGACAAACGCGCAGGTGAAGGGATTGACTGAAATTCCCTGTGAAAACCAGAGTCAGTTATTTCTAGCTACAGATATGATAAAGATATAAGTAAGTTCAACATTTCCACACATTTAAGATATATACACATACGTATGTCAGAAGAAGAATATTATTGTACAACTACTACTGGGCACTAGTACAATTAATTAAGATAATCATGCCCTTAATTTAAAGGCTTTGTTCTGCATGTGACTCAATTACTTTATAGATTTCCACTAGGAAAAAATAACAAGCCTTTGACAAAAACATTTTCTATGTTTATTTTTTGCCTTTATTGTCCAATGACAACTAAAGAAATTAGCTATTAGAAATAAAAGTTCATTTAATCTCTTCTTCTCCCCATATTCCCTTATCCTTTTCCAGGAATGAGTTCCAGTCTCCTATCAGATATACAGAGTACTAACTGGAGCAAAGAAAAGTTTATTTAACTGGAATTTATATCAACAGGCAGAAACATAAAATGCTGATTCAATATGTGTGGACTAGTACTGAAATACCATGCCACAGCTTATGCCATATTACACCAGAATATAACAAAGTAAGTTGTGTTGTGTCATTAGTCTTGCATATACATATACATTGAATATATATAATACATATATATTATGAATATATAATGTCATTAGTCTTGTATATACATAACGTTGAATCTAGTTACTAGATCCATTTCTAGCGAGGTTCAAAAAGATTAACTAAAAGCATGATGATAAAAGCAAAATGTGGTAAAAAAGCACCTTGGGGTGTTTGGGATTTTGGGGGTTCATTTGTTTGTTTTATAGAGATGACACCCAATTCCAGATTGTTCTGATATTACTCTTTTATAGATTTATATTACTCAGAAGATCAGTTGAACTTAAACGAGCTTTAAAATATCTGACATTGCACTAAAAAAATATTTATAGGTATAAAATAAAATTGGAAACTGTTATCCACTTTGCAACTCCTAACAGCCAGAAGGACCACAAAGGTTTGTTTTAAATATGGAATTATATGGGCATCTCATGATAATTTTTACATAAGCAAAAGTTAAGAATTTTTTTTCTTTTTAATTCTGAAATAGGAGCAAGAAAACTAGTTGAATTCAAGAATGAACTTGACACATTGAACAAAACAATGTCATTTGTCTAAGGCAATAAAGGACTGGAAAGACCTTACCCCTTCTAGTCATTGCTCCCACTAAAAACCTTTCTGGGGCGTTTCATTCAGATCACAGGCTATTAATATGCAGTATTCTAGGATAAAGTGCTTCAGTATCACATTCATTGTCTTTTAAACTGTATTGAAGGAGGACTCTTACCAAATCCAGTCAGCAAATATACTCATCAAATGCCACTTTGACACATGCTGTAAAATAGCATTTTTTTAAAAGCTAGTAATATGATTCTGTTCAGAGTCAAATGCAACATTTCTTTGTTCAAAATGTATGAACCAAAAGAAAACTCAACTAGAAAACCGAATTCTATCTCTGATAGAAATAAAAAAAGGAAATTCATCAGTGTGATTGTAAATGGAAGAAAAACCCCAACACTTTAGAAATAACCACCTTTCACTGTCCAACAGAGAATGTTTAAACACAGACGCCTGAAGGCAGTAACACAGTGGCAACCCTCCAATGAATGGATCCAGCAAAGTTCAAACGTGACCATCAGCATGAAAATTCACAAATATTTTACATCAACTGACAGAAGGAATGGCATAACTTTTTCACCTTTAACCAGTGCTAAAACAGTAGACAGCTCAAGCCAGATTCAGCTCACCTGTCTCATAGTCAGAGAAAAACAAGTGTCTACATATAGATAAAACAAATCGTATCTAAAAAATGCCTTATTTGCACCAGTGCTTCTAAAGAGACTTTTAAAAGAATAGTACAGTGTAAAATTCCACCTGTTACCCTGGAGAAATCATACCTTTAGTCACTGGTTTCTTCTACTAAAAAAACCCACGGATCTTGTGCCCACTTGAACCTTTTTTGCCTTACATCATCTGAGTCCCAACCTTACCCATTTCTATCTCCTTTTCCTTATCAACCATCTTTTCTTATGTAGAAGTAACTAATGTATAAGAAACTAATAGCATACCTTGTCTATTTTGTTCCTACTGAGATTGCCATTTAAACAAGCTGCTCTGCTTACCAAAAATCTAAATGACATTGGCAAGAGCTCTTCTTACAGAACTCAGGCCTTAGTGTGAAAAGTTAATATGATGGAGGAGCACTTTTATTTATTTTCTGGAAATACATCTTTTTTGGAAAAGACTAAAATAGCATGAACAAGGAAAAAAAAGTTGAGAATATGGACAATATTCAAAACCTGATAAAAAGCAGAACAGACTCCTGAAGTCTATTCCAGGAACAGAAAAGAATATATCAACATTCTATTATACTAAGGTCAACATTTTTATTCATTTATTTTAAGTTCAACAGAGTTAAAAAAAAGATGACAAATATATAGCTATCTGACTTAGGCAGTGGGAACAAGTATCCGAAAAGAGATCACAAGCACCCAGCAATCACAGGGTAAGAGGAGATCACAGCCTTTTTTCCTTGTTGTGGATTTAAAAGATGTTTTAGAACCTGACAACAACTGATGAATTATCCAATTTTTTAATTTAGAGCTACAGGAAGAGAGCAGCAGTAATTCCACTCTCAAACACCAAGCTGCAAGTTGTCAACTAGAGCTTGATCCACCTGGGTAGAAGAGTGAGACAAAATTTATCTAGGAAACAATACAATACAAATGCTTCTAACAGGGCACTAACTGTGCCTTTAAAGCAACTCTAAAGGTTTATTTCTAATTATGTTATGTGCACAAACTAAAAAAAATTAGCAGTTCATGTTTATTTAGATTTCAAAATTTCAATAATAAAATCGTATCAGTGAACTTACCTAGATTTTAAATACATCTGTAAAAGAAAAAAACTGTATCAAAGCACTCAGTACTCAAAAATTCAACCTCAAGCAATGGAAGTATGATTATTAATCTAATTTCCTAACAGATACCAACATTAAGTGAAGACTCTTCCTTAGACCCTTTGAAGTTTCACAGATTGTTATATCCATAACAAAAACACAGCAAAAAACCAATCCTGTTACAGAGTATTTTTTTCATGTTGCTGCTGCTGCTGCACTTGCTATATTGGCTAAAATTTCTCTTTTAGCTTGGTGGAAGAAACTAGAGTGACACTTCATATTCTTCATCCCAAGTTTTGCTACCCAAGTCTGGTGACAAAGTTAGTATAAAAGTAAACAAGTAGTCTTCCCATAATAAGTCTTTATAAGCAGTCATTGAATCCCATGTAAGAAAGTTCTAAAAGGCAAAGGAGCTCAGGAAAGCTGTTATTAAATATAATGATAGAAATGATATTATACTATAATCATATTATGAGCACAGGACCAGTTCATCACAATACTTAGAAAAAAATGCAGACATAGCAGCAGCCCAGCTTGGCTGAACAGTGAACTGATGACAGAGCTTGAATGCAAAAGGGCTTCACACAGAATAGTGAAGAAGGGGCAGATCACAAACGATCTAGAAACATCACCTGGGCATTTAGGGATGTTTTCAGGAAAATTAAAGCTCAGCTAGAGTTGAGAATTATAAGGAATGTTAAAGGACCTTCACCTGCTGAACAAAGAAAATGAGGGACCTTTGCTGAAAGGCAGATTTTGCAACAGTGTGGACACAGATAAAACAGAAGTACTCTCTGCCTTCTTTGCCTCAGTCTTCACCAACACAGTCTCCTGGGCCTCTGATAAGAGAAATTTTTCAGAAAAAGAACTGGCAGCAGTAGATAAAGATCAAATCAAGCTTCACTTCACAGTATTGAGTACATTCAAGTACATTGAACCAAATGGACTGCATCCAAGAGCCTTAACAGAACTGGCAAATGCCATCACATAAGACAACTTTATATCATCTTTGAAAAGTCATGGTGACCAGGTGAAGTCCCTGACAAATGGAGAAAAGCAAATCATTGCAAAAAAAAAAAAAAAAAAAGACCAAAAGGGCAGTTTGGGGGACCACAAGTTCAGCAGCCTCACTTTGTTCCTTAAGAAAATAACGCGGCTTCTTCTAAGAAAACATATCTGGGCATATGAAGGGTTAGGTGGTGGCTGGTAACTATAAGCATGTATTTATCAAGTGTAAATTATTCCTGCTCAATCTGTTTTTCCCCTATAATAAAACTACTTGATTTGCAGACCAGGTGAGAATGGTGGGTGCCATTTACCTTGATTGTAGCAAGGCTTTCAACACTGTCAGAGAACACTCTCGACATACAAGTATTGATGCTACAGTCTGGATGGATGGACAAATAGAGGAGTTAACAACTGGTATGATGATCATGCTCAGAAGGTAGCAAACATGTTACAACAATGCAGTAACATAGGGGCCTATCCTGAAACCTGGTTTCGGTTTGGCAGTGACTCTCTAAAAAATACATGCTCATCAAGTTTGCAGATGACACCAAATTGGACGGAACAAGTCAATACGCTTGAGGGGAGAGCTGCCACGCAGAGATACCTAAACAGACAAGAGGAATGGGCTGACAGGAACCATATGAAATTCAACAAGACATGCAAAGTCTTGGAAAGGAATAACCCCTTGCAATGATACAGGCCGGGGAGCAGCTCTGTGTAAAAAACCTGGGAGTCTTGGTGCATGTTCAGCAAGTGAGCCGTGAGCCAGGAGCATGCCTTGGCAGCAAAGAAGGCCTACAGTATCCTTGGCTGCATCAACAGTAGCGTAGCCAGTAGTCTGAGGAATGTGATTATCCCTCTCTAATCAGCACTTGTTGGACCAAATTTAGAATACTGTGTCCAGTTTTGGGCCCCCAGTCCAGGAAAGACACTGATAAACTGGAGCAAGTTCAGCAGAGGGCTGCCAAGCTGGTCAGGGAGACATGCCCCGTGAGAAGCAGCTAAGGGAACAGCTTGTTCAGTCTGCAGAAGAGAAGGCTTCAGGGGGATTTACTAACAGCTTTCCAATACCTACAGGGTGGCAACCAAGAAGATGGAGCCAGACTCATGTTGACAGACAGTGAAAAAAGACAATAGGCATAAAATGAAACAAGAGAGGTCCCAACTCAATATAAGAAAAAAAAACACACAACTTTTCACCGTGAGGACAAAAGCAGTGGAATAGGTTGCCAAGAGGGAGATTAAAAACCTCCAAGGATGGAGACTGCACAAAGCTTGTCTGGATAAAGCCCTGATTAACCTGAGCTGACTCCATAATTGACCCTGCTTTGAGCAAGATGTTGGACCAAAAACTTTCTGATGTTCCTTCCAACCTGAATTATTCTATAATCCTAAATTTAAGCAATCCTATATACAACGTTTTGTATACGCTTGCACAACTTTCCAGCAACTTTAGACCATAAACCTCCAGGGCTGTGTGAACACAGTCCAATTAACTCAAAGATCCAGCACAAGCCCAGATAGAGTCCAATGTGCTTTCTCTCCCCAAATACTACTGCACCATGAGGCACAATCACAGCTTCTCAAAGGAAGCCCATAAGAAATAGCATTTTCCCTGTCGAGGGGAAGCTGAGAGGACTAATCCTCATGATGAAGGCAAGCTGTACGATGCTCCAGCGGGCTGCGGAGGCTGCAGGGGCCCGGGATGCAGAGCCGCTCCGGAGCGCCGCGCTCGCTCCAATGGGGAGGGCGCGACCTGGCTCCAGCGTGAGCTGGGCGATGGTGACACCCAGTGGCCACTGCCTGCGCCGAGGGCAGCGCCCAACTGAGGGGAGAACATGCTGCCAACCTCCCAACTCTGCTACTCTACAAAATCAGTGGGGATTTTTAAAGTGTATCTATATACACACACCCCACATGAACCACCAAGCACAGTAACCAACATGACAAATGACCTTCCATCGTTCAGCTTTAAGTCACACGCGTTTTTTTAACAAACTTGGGAAAAGTAATTTCAGAAGTTCTTTTGGCCTAAAAGAAAAGGGTTTCTAGAACGATGGATTACCACTGTAGTTTCTCATTTATACCAACAGGAAAGAGTTTTCAGACCCTAAAGTGTATAACAATCATCCATTTCGCTGACAAACACAACATTGATATGCTCCTCGTCAAGAAACAGGTGCAAAAATGAACATCCAAGTTCTCCATTCACTGTATTAATACTGTCTAAGTCTAATATGTACATATCTATAAATCGTTTTAGCATTACAACTTTTACAGTACTCCCAAATCTTAAGGAATATTCATGCTACTGAGTCTTGAAAGATTAGTGATTTCTTCTAGTCTTAGACATCTAGAGTGAGGAGAAGCAAACAATTTCAATATGCCAGAGATTTGCAAGAACGTTCAGTCTTCAGTAAATACACCTTGAAACTTCCAATGTTCATTCTGTCTTTCCATTTCTCCTGCTATCAGGAGTGCCATATTTGAACCAAACCATCAGTTTCATTAAATTTCCACTCTGAAAGATTTCTCTTCATCCATCTAATCTACTGTCCACTTTCTTAGCTGAATGATAGGGAGATGAGAAACATTTTTGTTATTCTTCATAGGTTAGCAGACACTTGGTTGTGCAATATCTCTTACTAAGTTCAAAATATTCTGAAGCACTTCCCACCACTGCCCAAGATCTTCAATTTGGTTTCTAGATTCCCAAAGCAAAGGAAACAAGCAGAGGAAGAAAGCCTGTTTTCAACATGTGTCCTGCAATGACCCACCATTTATTTGGCTACTTTGTATTTTGTGCAATCAAAAGTTTCATAAGATCTCCACTGAAACAAAATTAAACTGAAACAAGACTTATTATTAAGTAAATACAAAAAATACAGCATTTTTCTTGCCCCATAGCCGATAGAGAGACCTGGTTAGTGCAGGTTGGCTAATCTCTACATCAGAGAAACAGCAATGCTGCAGACAGGTTGTCTAGTTTGCTCTTGGATTTCTCAGTGGGCTTCTACAGATGAAGCAAGTCAAACTTCTGCTGCATTGCTGCCTTTCCCCCTTCTGGTCTTTAGTTTACCGCAGTAACAGAAGTAGAGAAATTTTTTGCATAGAACTGCATCCTCTGGAACTCCCAACAACTGCCACGTGAGGATACACAGACAATCCTCATCCATGTGACATACCAAACACTTGAAAACATCTATAGATACATACATAAAAAACTTATTTTATATTGTGAGGGTATGAAGCCCATATGGAACATGAGAGTTACTATAAACACCACAGTACAGCCACCTTTCACTCCTGGTCAGAAAGACAAACAGTGATACTTATATGCATACAGCCAACTTAACGCATGCACCAGAATCTGACATTAACAAGATTTATACCCCAAAATAAATGGGACAGCAGGTGCAGCAGGGAAAGCTACACAATAAATATCTGAATGGTAAAAACCATTTCCAAGCTCCAGGGAATTCATCCAGTGAGAAACTGGTAACTCCCAGCAACTATCCACTCTGATTTTTCTCACATTTAGACATCCTCTCTTTTAAACAGAGGGGTAATTAACAAGATATAGCATTTTATGTTACATTTTCTGGACTGTATTTACCTGAAAAAGTGGTCTTTCCATCCTAAAAAGTTCATGCACATAAATATTTTTCCATTTCTCATTTTTTATCAATATACAGTGCCAGATATGATTTAAACAAAGAAAAAGAGCATATACTACATGTTGAGCTAATAGTTTTCTTTAATCACCAGCACAGACAGTATGTCTCTGGCATACAGGATGTTGAAATGAAAGAACAAAGAAGCAGAATAAAAAAGTAAGACAAAACTGCAAAACAACTTCAGAAACATTTCCCACTTCCAGCTTCAATGGAAACTGAACATTAACTTAAATAATACTTACTTATAACATTTTGTTTTCCACTGTGAGGATTAGATTCAATTCAAACTTTAAAAAAAAGTTTCTTTAGTATCAAGAACAGAACTATTAGAGCTGATTTGCCAAAGTTTTGCATGGAAAAATTACTGATTAAGAATGACAAAATTATTAATTCCTGTGAAGCTTAAGAAAATAGCTCTTCTCTCAGTAATAATGCCAGCACTTACCAGTGAAAACCCCTGTGTTACATTTACATTTCTCTAATTAATCACACATTTATAAGCCTGACAAAAAGACTAACTTCAGTTCTTCAAAAACGTTCAAAATCAGTGACTCCACCAGAGCCTCCCTAAGAAATAATTCTTATGCCTCACTTATATAGCTAAAATGAAAGAAAGAAAGGGCTAAATAACCAACACTGTCATTTGTTAGCAGCAATAAAGACTCCTTTACATAAGCAATGATACGACCAAAAGGAAGTCATTAACCACCAAGAAGTAAAGCACATACCAGTTTACGTACTTACCAGACTTTGTAAGATGGAGTTTTTTGTAACTTCATTTACAACCAGGGAAGTAACCAAACCACCACATATACATAATTTGATAAAAATTTGATTCACAAAAACCCCTCCAAAAATTCTTAAGCTTACCCCAATTGTTTTTCAATTATATTTTCAAATAAGGTTTAATTTTTAAACATTTACTCTGAATTCTTTAGTAAGTAAATTATTTTACTTTCTTTTGTTCCTCCTCATTGGAACACAAGCACAAGAAAAGGAGGTGCTCACCATGACAAAAATGTAACAGAAAATCTATTACCTTGTATTTAAGATTTCACCAACAATTTCTTGCAGCTTGTCAATAAAATTAACAAAGTTGGAAAGCCCTTTTACATGGGCTCTTAAAGGATCATACAAAGAAGATACACAGTCTCTTCCTCCAAGTTCTATGGTCCGGATAAAAGATGTTGCCATCTAATAGGAGAAATAATCAGAAATATCAAACTGCAGACATACATGAACTGTACATATGTTGAAGTAAGCCTCTCCTACAGGTCTGCAAACTGTGTAACAGCTAGCTGACAGCAGAAATAACTCACCTGAAATCAAACAGTGCCTCTTAATTGCAAGCTTTGTATATCTCACCATAAATATTTACAATATCATCACTTAAATAGTACAGTAGTATCAAAAAAAGAAATCACAAGCCGAAGTAAAAATGACCCAGCTAATTTGATATTTACATCAGCCTTTTGAAAGCTTAGGACAAAAAACTTATTAAAACAGGGTACAGAACTCTTATTGTTGGGGCTGTTTAATGCTCCTTCTGGCCTCACAAAAACTATTTTCATATTCAGAGGGCTGGTCTATGACCCAAGGGCAATTTTAACATAAGTATGTAAAAGTTCACTTCAGCATTATAACAATTTTCAGAGATGCAGATAATGTATACTCAGATCTTATAAAAAATAATGACAGCTAAGGCTTCTGTCATTCTGAAAGTGTCCATATATTTTTATATGCTGCAAGACAATGAAAAGATATGCCAAAAGTATACCTTAGAGTACAACCCCCAAAATTTTAAGGCAACAGGGTGAAAATAAGGATAACAACCCAATGCACTTGACACAGATGCAGTAATATTAATTCTACACATAAATTTTAATTTCAGACTACAGAGCTAAATCATAAAGCTCTTAGGACTGGAAAGAGTAAAACTGGAATTACTCTAGCACAAAGTAAACCTGCCAGTATTCCTGTCTTTGTGCTAAAGATTTCCTATGGATCAAGTACACAGCTCATAGGGCCTTGCCTTCCCAATGGAAAACATTCTAGTTTTCAAGATTTCTAAAAGACACAGATGCCAGAAAAGATGACTTCTTTACACAGTAGAGAAGTTTCCCCCTCTGGCAACTGTGAAGAAGATGTGGTAAATCCAGTCCACACATATACAGTCTTTTTACACAAAAAAAATCCAGAGCATTAGCAACTAAAATAATTAAACCTGGAACCAAGATTTCACAAATTTTCCGTATTTATTCAACCATAAAAGTTTGAGAATGCAGCTGCTTCAGTGGCTGCTTCAGTGACTACATATCCATACTGTTTTTAACTTGGACTGCTGTTGTCTGTACTGAGGTTACACTGCATGCAAAATTTAATGACTATTTTGAATATGAGGGACTGCAGTGGTTCTGTGAAGAAAGAATTCTTATTTACCTTATTTCAACTATTTTTGAGGTGGCTCTGTGCTGACAACTATTGCAAGTATAAATGCACCTCACATACCAAACTAGACTATTTAGCAACCAGGAGCACTGGATGTGGATCTTAAGCACTGCAGCTTTTTTAATTCCTACACAAAGGCATTGAGAAAGACTACGCCCCTATCTGGTGGGGGTTTTGTCCAGTTCTCTGCCTTTGAGAGTAAAATGAGCTGGGATATCCCACATCAGTCTCAAAGAGAGAATTTCAACACTGATCAAGCTGCAAGTGACAAAGTATCACCTTCCCCAAATTCTGAGTCAATAATGCCCTTACAAATTTTGGCTTCTGTTCTACTCTACATTTCAAAGACAGAGTTTTTTCACCAGCTTGCTCTAAGAAAAGAAATTTTTAGACAGACATACTTTAGGTTCCAGATATCCAAGGTTTGACAAACACACATAAAAATTCTGGTTTATTATTTAACCAAAATATTTACAGCACTTTAGAACTGAAACACGTTGTAATGCATTGTTAATGACTTGGTTTTGTTAATGTTAATAATACTGTGATATTGAATGAATTCAACCTCATTTCTATATTGGGTCAAGTTTTAGTAGGCAGGGGCAATAGAGGGGTGGCTGCTGTGAGAAGCTGCTACCAACTTTTGCTATGTCTGATAGAGCCAATGCCAGGCAGCTCCAAGACAGACCCGCTGCTGGCCAAGGCTGAGCCCGTCAGCAATAGTGGTAGAGCCCCTGGGACAACATATTTGTGAAAGGAAAAACAAAACCTACACAACAGCTGCTGAAGAGAAGAGTGAGAACATGTGAGAGAAACAGCTCTGCAGTCAGCAAGGTCAGTGAAGAAAGGGGGAGAAGGGGCTCCAGAGACCAGAGCAGAGATTCCCCTGCAGCCCGTGGTGAAGCCCATGGTGAGGCAGCTGTGCCTCTGCAGCCCATGGATGTCCACATGAAAGCAGAGCTCCACCTGCAGCCTGTGGAGGAGCCTGTTCTACAGCCTCCATGCTGGAACCGGTGGATGCCTGAAGGAGGCTATGACCTGCAGGAAGCCCGTGCTGCAGCAGGCTCCTGGCAGGACCTGTGGATCTGTGGAGATCCGGCTGAAGCAGGTTTGTTGGCAGGACCTGTGAGCCTGTAGGGGCTCCATGCTAGAGCAGTCAGTTCCTGAAGCACTGCACACCCTGGAAGGGACCCACAGTGAAGCAGTTTGCAATGAAATGCAGCCCATGGGAAGAAGTTTGCAGAGGACTGTCTCTGATGAGAAGGAGCCCATTCTGGAACAGGGAAAGAGTCAGAGCCGCCCTACCCTTAAGAGGACGGAGCAGCAGAGACAATGCGTGGTGAACTGAGTGCAACCCTGGCTCCCCATCCCCAAGCCACTGTGGGATAGTGGGTAGAGCAAATCAGGAGTAAAGTTAAGTCCAGGAAAAAGGGTGGAATGGGTGAAAGGTGTTTTAAGAAAGGGTTTTATTTCTCATTACTCAAGCTTGATTTGACTGATTGGCAAAAAACTAAATTAATTTTTCCCAAGTCATGTCTGTTTTGCCTGCGACAACACTGTTGAGCGATCTTCCCCCATCTTTATCTTGATCCACAAGCATTTTGTTATATTTTCTCTCTTCTGACCAGCTGTGGAAGTGAGTGATAAGTGGAGTGGAAAAAGTGGAAAGTGGAGTGGCTTTGGTGGACATCTAGGCAGGGTTATCCCACCGCAATTGCTTTTAGAGGTATTTGGGAAGCAGAAACATCTTCCTTCTTTTGCCTATTTTTTTTGATATGCATACTCACAACCTCACTTGACAAAATTAACCAAGATTTTAAAATTTTAGAAGCAGCAATAAAAGCCTATCTTATATTCAGGTTCAAGATAGCAAACCTTTTAGGGACTTCAGTCACTGTTTTGGATGAACAGTCTCAATGGCTTTTTTCTAAGATCCCATTTTAGAACTCTCGAGGTACACACAGACTATTTTTCCTGTCCATCTTGAGATCTCATGACCAAATAAGCACCCATTTCTTCCCACAGAATCTATTGTCTTTTTAGCTTTAAAATCATGTTCACGGTTGTATTTGACTTGGCTTGCAAACATTAGTGTTGACTATTAGATTAAAGCCATATTCACTGTTTAGAGACCTACTTCATTGACCTCCAGGAAGTTTCATTTGACACACGTACCAGGAAAATGGACATTTTTCTCTCCTGTGAGACATGTTTCAGGTTAGTGAAGGCTTCTCTACCAAGTCCTCTGTCAGGAACATTTAGAATATGAGCCAATGCCAGATCATCCTTAGAATTCACCAAAATGCTTAAATATGAACAGACAGACTTCTTTGCCAGGATTGTCACCTGCATAAGAAAAACATCACACAAATTGGTCACCCCATTTCTAAATTATGTTCTATTCTATTTTAAAGTTAATTAGACATGTACTGATGCAATTTTTGGAAGAGTAAGAATTCACCTTGCATCATTTCAAAATGCTACTTTATGCATGAGGGTTCTGGAAGTCTTGATGAAAACAAACATGAGAAATAAGTTAGAATTGCATATATGGTACTTGAATATTCACAAGGTGTTTGAGGGTTGGATCTCTAGTTATTAAAATAGGTTATAAATTTGTATTTAGAAACCTTCTCACAGACATTCATTTTCTATCTCAAGGCAAATACTAGCACCACTAAACCATGTAAGAATTTGTCAATTGTTGGGTTACACTATGTGGTGATAGAGATAGGCCCTGAAGGCCAGAGAGGGAGCCTCTTTCCTGGGCCTGGAGGTGACCCTGGGACTGTATCCAGGTCACCGGGGATGGGCGGAGAGAGGATTGTGGTTTATGGACAAGGCTGGACCTGTGAGAGGTGATGGTTGTAATTTGTGACCTTATAGGGTATTGTTTACCTGTCACCATAACAGGTAATACCTGTGCACTACCCCAGGTGATTGGGGGACACTGTGGTGAACATCTTTCCTGTTTATATGATGTTATATCCTGTTGTGTGTGGGTATTTAGGGACTTCGGGCTGCACGATAAACAACTTTGCATCTCCAGCTTGTGTGCGGAGTCCATGCCCATGCGTGATTACTGCAGTCAATAACTTCAAAAAGACTAAGATTTTAAACTACTTGCCAGCTCTGCCACAGATTCAGTAATTTTTTTCTCTTGGCATTCAGGGGATTTCAATCAAAGAACTCCACTGAGTTTGGACATAAGTTGTGACCCAGCCCCACCCACATAAACAAAATATAACATTGTAATTGCTAATATTGCAGCACTGTTCTGGACCCTGTGAGAACAGTCCCAGAACAGAAGAATTTGCACGTTTGTTGCAAATANCCACCTGCAGCCTGTGGAGGAGCCTGTTCTACAGCCTCCATGCTGGAACCGGTGGATGCCTGAAGGAGGCTATGACCTGCAGGAAGCCCGTGCTGCAGCAGGCTCCTGGCAGGACCTGTGGATCTGTGGAGATCCGGCTGAAGCAGGTTTGTTGGCAGGACCTGTGAGCCTGTAGGGGCTCCATGCTAGAGCAGTCAGTTCCTGAAGCACTGCACACCCTGGAAGGGACCCACAGTGAAGCAGTTTGCAATGAAATGCAGCCCATGGGAAGAAGTTTGCAGAGGACTGTCTCTGATGAGAAGGAGCCCATTCTGGAACAGGGAAAGAGTCAGAGCCGCCCTACCCTTAAGAGGACGGAGCAGCAGAGACAATGCGTGGTGAACTGAGTGCAACCCTGGCTCCCCATCCCCAAGCCACTGTGGGATAGTGGGTAGAGCAAATCAGGAGTAAAGTTAAGTCCAGGAAAAAGGGTGGAATGGGTGAAAGGTGTTTTAAGAAAGGGTTTTATTTCTCATTACTCAAGCTTGATTTGACTGATTGGCAAAAAACTAAATTAATTTTTCCCAAGTCATGTCTGTTTTGCCTGCGACAACACTGTTGAGCGATCTTCCCCCATCTTTATCTTGATCCACAAGCATTTTGTTATATTTTCTCTCTTCTGACCAGCTGTGGAAGTGAGTGATAAGTGGAGTGGAAAAAGTGGAAAGTGGAGTGGCTTTGGTGGACATCTAGGCAGGGTTATCCCACCGCAATTGCTTTTAGAGGTATTTGGGAAGCAGAAACATCTTCCTTCTTTTGCCTATTTTTTTTGATATGCATACTCACAACCTCACTTGACAAAATTAACCAAGATTTTAAAATTTTAGAAGCAGCAATAAAAGCCTATCTTATATTCAGGTTCAAGATAGCAAACCTTTTAGGGACTTCAGTCACTGTTTTGGATGAACAGTCTCAATGGCTTTTTTCCAAGACCCCATTTTAGAACTCTCGAGGTACACACAGACTATTTTTCCTGTCCATCTTGAAATCTCATGACCAAATAAGCACCCATTTCTTCCCACAGAATCTATTGTCTTTTTAGCTTTAAAATCATGTTCACGGTTGTATTTGACTTGGCTTGCAAACATTAGTGTTGACTATTAGATTAAAGCCATATTCACTGTTTAGAGACCTACTTCATTGACCTCCAGGAAGTTTCATTTGACACACGTACCAGGAAAATGGACATTTTTCTCTCCTGTGAGACATGTTTCAGGTTAGTGAAGGCTTCTCTACCAAGTCCTCTGTCAGGAACATTTAGAATATGAGCCAATGCCAGATCATCCTTAGAATTCACCAAAATGCTTAAATATGAACAGACAGACTTCTTTGCCAGGATTGTCACCTGCATAAGAAAAACATCACACAAATTGGTCACCCCATTTCTAAATTATGTTCTATTCTATTTTAAAGTTAATTAGACATGTACTGATGCAATTTTTGGAAGAGTAAGAATTCACCTTGCATCATTTCAAAATGCTACTTTATGCATGAGGGTTCTGGAAGTCTTGATGAAAACAAACATGAGAAATAAGTTAGAATTGCATATATGGTACTTGAATATTCACAAGGTGTTTGAGGGTTGGATCTCTAGTTATTAAAATAGGTTATAAATTTGTATTTAGAAACCTTCTCACAGACATTCATTTTCTATCTCAAGGCAAATACTAGCACCACTAAACCATGTAAGAATTTGTCAATTGTTGGGTTACACTATGTGGTGATAGAGATAGGCCCTGAAGGCCAGAGAGGGAGCCTCTTTCCTGGGCCTGGAGGTGACCCTGGGACTGTATCCAGGTCACCGGGGATGGGCGGAGAGAGGATTGTGGTTTATGGACAAGGCTGGACCTGTGAGAGGTGATGGTTGTAATTTGTGACCTTATAGGGTATTGTTTACCTGTCACCATAACAGGTAATACCTGTGCACTACCCCAGGTGATTGGGGGACACTGTGGTGAACATCTTTCCTGTTTATATGATGTTATATCCTGTTGTGTGTGGGTATTTAGGGACTTCGGGCTGCACGATAAACAACTTTGCATCTCCAGCTTGTGTGCGGAGTCCATGCCCATGCGTGATTACTGCAGTCAATAACTTCAAAAAGACTAAGATTTTAAACTACTTGCCAGCTCTGCCACAGATTCAGTAATTTTTTTCTCTTGGCATTCAGGGGATTTCAATCAAAGAACTCCACTGAGTTTGGACATAAGTTGTGACCCAGCCCCACCCACATAAACAAAATATAACATTGTAATTGCTAATATTGCAGCACTGTTCTGGACCCTGTGAGAACAGTCCCAGAACAGAAGAATTTGCACGTTTGTTGCAAATATAGAAAAAAAAAAGAAAAGGAAAAAAATTTAAAAAGCCATTAACAGAAGAACATATAATAAGAAAACTTATATCTGCTATGGAATGTTTTCTTATACCACAGAAGGTATACAATAACATGTAGTAACAAAACCAAACAAGTACATGTGACAGTCTGCAAAGAGTCTTCAGAGAAAAAAAAGAGCAAAGAATATTTTTACTGCGCAAGTCAGAGCAGCAAGAAAGCCATTGTGGTAGTGGTAGAAGTGCTATTTAGGGGAGAACCTCAGTTCAGAAAGTATTTTCTTGTTCACAAATGTTTTGTGTTATACCCAAATATTAATTTGAAATTGCCATTTATTATGGGAAAACAAGTCTGGAAATGACTAAAGCTCCAGCATTTCAAACACTGTTAGAGAATATGCAGAGATTCTTATTTTGGTGGTTGAAAGGGCAAAGGGAAAGAATCAATACTTCTAGAGAGTCCTTAAGTCCTCTATTGGGACAGTCAAGCCTTGTTTGCTTTGCTACAGCTACAGCGGCTATTCAGATTTCTCCCACATGTAAGGGAGTACAAGCTAATAAAATGAAATCAAAGGAGATTACCTCACTTATTTAATGCTTAGTCCAGACAATGTTTGAATGATGGTGTACTTGTAGGAAAATTTATTCTACATCAAGTGCCTGCCATTCTGGACTGTCTCCCAGAATATAAATTTCAGCACAGAGCCCCATACACACCTACAATATATTCAAGTGATACAGAATTTGAATACACAGATTTTGGTTTTTTTTTAACCCAGCCACAACTGAATAACAACAATTGGAAAATTAAAACTCTTATATTTAATCTTTTCAATAGATACAGAACATTACAAGAGACAAAAATATTTTTTACCTTCATATGCTCCTGGCCCTGTCTGTTGATTTGTGTAGGAGTAGAAGGAACAGAACCATTATTTTCTTGTGCATTCATTACACCAGAAATAAATTCCAACAGTTGAACCTTTAATAAAAAGATCAGAATAAACTTAAATATGCAGATGACTAGAAAGAGCGAAAGTGGTTTTAAAACCTGGTGTAAACCTGCCTCTCTGCCAGTTTGCCAGTGTTTGAGGTTAGCACAGCCTTTACAACCTACTTTTAGTTTTAGTCTTTAAAAGTACAACTGTTCTAGCAGAGAAATGAGGTGTAAGATTCAAATTAACTTAGAAATTATCTCAAACAGTTACGTTATACACTTGCACTAAAAGCCACTGCTTACGTTTTGGAGAACATTTAATACGTTATGCCAAGTTTAGGAAGAGCTCATTAACTGACCCAGGTTCCCTATCTTTCCCATGGAAAGGGGGAGGAAAAGAAAAACACAAAAAAAACCCCAAACAAACAAAAGACCTGCAATAAACTACAACAGAGCTGTGACTGAGTGGCTGAACTGGAACTTCTAAAAAAGAAATCTAACATGCAAATACACATATTATACAGAAGTTTTTGTTTAAAAAGCATGGTATTTTCAAAATGGTAATCATTAAAAATACTTTAGCTGCACATCAACACACAACCAAAACTCCATGACATGTTAATTACTAAGCTTTGCTAAGTTTTATTAAATCTCTACAGGTTATTTTTCACTTCAATTTATGGCAAGGAATGATTTATTCATAGAAGAGTTGTGGGACTTCACTACCCAGCAGGACAACAGAGAAATAACTTTTGAGTGAATTTAAGATCTCTTTACAATATTTAGTAATTTAAACTCAAGTGCTTCCCCAATAGAAAAAAAAAACCTTCTGAATAATCCAGATCTCCTGCATACAACCAGAAGTGTCATAAATCCATAACTGGAACCAAAAATATGTCAAAACAACATAAGAGGTCAAACATACTTACAGGGGATATGCTTTCATCTTCAGGTAAAAGTCCAAGACTATAACACTTCTGACATATGTCTATTAAATCTAGCATATTGCTTCTTGCTAAGAAGGCATGATAGGCTTTTTTCACATCAGCATAATTTTCAGGTTCCTTCATGTTTTCATATGATAATCCGAGTTTGTCGTGTAACAAATAGTTCCAAGTTTCCAACACATCACTAAGTGATACTGTGAAGTCTCCATGGTGCTAACAGAACCAAAATAAGCAAAAAATATTATGTTTCATATTCAGCGTAGCTTTGAAAATAAATTTAAAACAAGCTGCATATCTATTTGAAAATCTATTATAATTTAAATTTATCTCAAAAAAAGTCTTATTTATAGTTGAATTTCTTCCACTGCTTTGCATTTACAGTTAATTCTGTTGTATTCTGTCAGTATTTGTTCCTGATGTTTAAAATACCAAGCACATATATCAAACTTTACTCATGAGAAAAATACTCTAAATGCTGCATGACTACTTCTTGCATAAAGTTCTTCAATTGCAGAAATAGTTTTCAGCATAGCAGGCATTTACTTCCCAAAGGCAGTAAATATGGCTCCCTTACCTTGCTTCAAGCAGTAAACTGGGAAAACGTATGTCAATAAAAAAAAGCTTTTCTTTCTTGTGTTAATACAGTTATACTTTAGCCTAACATTGACAGTGTTGCTACATAGTTCTAATTAATACATTAAAGCCACGCACACCTCTCTGTTACTAGTACTATAAATAATATTAACTACGAAGTATAGACCACACTCCTTCTGTCAAAATTATTAGATTATGTTCCATGTGCCACTCTGCCTTCTCCTCCAACTACTTGCTCTTACCACCTTCTCTTTCACAACTTGACTCCTCATTTTTGTCCTCACCCTGCTCTTTGAACTGAGTACCACTCACTGAATACCCACTTCCTGCTGGTAAACTTTTGCCCACACTACTGGTATCTAAAGCATTCCCCTGCGCATGGAAACAAAAAAAAAAAAAAAAAAAGAGAGTTGTAATTTACCATGAAACATTATATAAATGCCCTGTGACCAAGTAACAAACCTAGCTTTGCACTGTCCATAATGGCAGATGGATCCTGTCTAGAGCAAAGGTTTAATTCTATTTCATGACATTTCAACATTAAGCAAATTAATTACTTATAAACATCATTAGCAACAGAACACAACATGAAATAAGAAAACATGAGAAATTCTAATAATTTAAATTGTTCCAGCCCAAATGATCCCTTCTTTGGGTTCTAACATATTTAGCACAACTTTCTCAATAGACCTCATTAAATACACGATTCCAAAATTGTGGAACTATTTTGATATTGTGTAGGCAAAGAACTATGACTGAAAATTAAAGAACACTCACACATTAGCTTCAGAGCACTTTTTTGCCTTCTAATTTGTGCATGGGTTATGATACATCAGCACTGTGAGCTTACATGTTATTCCACGTATCACCGGAATATTAAAATGGCATATATGTTTCCTGAAAAGCACCTGATTTTCATTTCAGCCCCTCAAAAAAATTAAACATATAATCATATTATAACCCAATTTAAACAGATCAAAGCA
This sequence comes from Aleadryas rufinucha, assembly GCA_013397815.1. NCBI lineage: Eukaryota > Metazoa > Chordata > Aves > Passeriformes > Aleadryas > Aleadryas rufinucha. The sequence continues at coordinate 458,372 of VZTH01004398.1, read as the reverse complement.
GCAGTAGATGGGGAAAAAAATGTTGCTTTCTCACTTTATTTTGAATCAAAATATGTCAGGAATACTAAGTGAAAGTACAACTTTATAAGGGATCTAATAAATCAAAACCTTTCCTCACCAGATCAAGGGCCTGTAGAGATTAGCAAAGTTTATATTAGTGCTGCAAAAATATTTTAAATCCAAATACTGCATTCCAGATATTAACCTTTGTGATCAGGCATTCACTGTGATGGCATATTCCATTACTTATACAGTCAATTTGTCAAGTCTCTGGTTTTAAAATTAATTTTAAAAATACCGTGGTGTTTTGCAGTAAGCATTTGTCAGCTGGCTAATAGCTTAAGGAAGTTCAAAAAGTCCCATGTTTTCATTCTATTATAGGCAGAGCAAGTATTTCATTTCACAGGATAGAACCAGTAAGGTATTATAAGGCATCTTTACTTCCTGGTAGTGCAATATTTTAAGCTTCCTTGGGACTCTTATCTTAGAATGTCTGAAATCCAATAACAACATTTCATGCTTAAAAACACAATTTTTTACTATTTTGTAGGTATTGCAAGTTTTCTAGTGCTAGCTACATACCGAATCAATTTCTATTTTGACAGCAAATCGTTTTAAAAACCAGAAAGTTGTGCACTTCAGCACCAACATGTTGGCTTCCNCTTCCCCCGCCCCTTTTCCGTTTCCCTTAAAATCCCGGGCACAGGTTGGAGCCCCCCGGAGATCTGCCCTTCCCCGAAAATTCAATAGATTGTGTTGAGATCTCTCTTTCTCTTTGCCTCGTTCCTCTGGCGCCTGAAGCAAACACCCTTGCACCCTTGAGGCAGGCTATCCGACCCTGGGGACGGCCAGTCTCTCCCCGGCTCCCTGACGCGGACCGCTGCGGAAGCGAGCCCCGAGGACGATCCTTCAGGGGGGCCGGCCTGCTGCCCCAGGCTGACATCGAGCTATCCCAGGGGATCAGGCTAGCACACCTTCCCCAAACAAATGCTCACAAACCCTTTTTGGAATATGGTGTAAAAGACTGCTGTGCTTAACCACCACCCCTGCACTGGATTTAGTTCTCTTCTTTCCAGGCATAGTCCTAGACTGCAGCATTGTTTTCTAGCTTTATCCTTGAGCTGTGCAATTCTGCACTCTTGTCACCTCCAGTCCTGCTCAGCCTTTGTTGTTTGCCTACAATCTCACATAGCAGAGGCGTTCCCAAAGTGTGGTACATAAAGTACATTAAAGAAGGATAAAGCAGCATCTTTAGTAAGTTCCCCATCATGTTGATAGTGTTGTGCATAGACTGAGAAACTGGTTCATGTGAACACAAGCATGTGGACATCTGATAGTTGTGAGGTTGCAATGTGCAGAAGCAGGCCGATACCCCAAGCTTAGACAAATGACAATATTACAAAATAAAAATAAATAAAATGACAATGGCATGGGTACTGAACATCTTTTTTTTTGGGTGGGTGAGGGGGGGTGTCAAGGGAAGAAGTACCAGGGCCCAAGAGAACAGAGGTACCTCTGTTTAAGGAGGACTAGAGAGCTATTTTATGTATGGATCAGTAGAACAGTAGTTGCAACAGCAGAATCACAGAATAAGCAAAGGAAAAATTGTACTCATCCAAACAACAAACCAGCACTTCCTAAAGTGTTTTATCAATTCCAGTGGTAATAAAAACACAAGATTGAAAATTTAGTATCCTGCTGGTTAGAAACAAACAAACCAAAAACCCCCACACATCCTTGCTTCCTCTTCTACCCCTCAAAACAGACACCTGTAATACTATAGAGAGAGGGGAGAACAAAAAGTCCTATTGATAAGCTAGGGAAGATGCATCAAGAGTTAAATAGCAAGAGTTTTAACACAGTTAAAACAACTCCAGTTGTTAAGCAAAACAAAAATACATGAAACTAACTTATGATTTGATTACTCAGCGTATGGGAAAGTCAGTAGAACAGTCTCAGTATAGAATTTCCTTAAAAAAAAATCCAGGGGAATATTATTACTTCAAACTTTTTTCTAAAGAAAAGCCTGTCCCTTGTAGAAAAGGCTACTCAGCAGTGGTGAGACCACATTTAAGTGTTGTGTCCAGTTCTGGGCTCCTCAGTATGAGGGAGCCACAGTGACACACTGGAGAGAGTCCAACAAAGTTCACGTATCATCCACAAAGACAAGTAAGGGACAGGAGCCCCTCACATATGAGGAAAGGCTGAGAAAGGTGGGGCTGTTTAGTCTGGAGAAAAGAATGCTCAGGGAAGATCTCAATGCATACAAATATCTGAAGGGAGTGTGCAAAGATGATGGAGCCAGGCTCTTTCCTAAGGTGCCCAGTGATAGGAGCAGAGGCAATGGGCACAAACTGAAACACACACAGAAGGTTCCCTCTGAACATCAGGAAACACTTTTTTACTTCGAGGATGCCTGAGTACTAGCACAGGTTGTTCAGGGCGGTTATGGAGTCTCCATCCTCAGAGACAATGTGAAAGACACCTGGACATAGTCCTGGGCAACTGGCACTACCAGGTTGCCCTACTTGAGGGAGGCTGGATAAGATGACCTCCAGAGTTCCCTTGCAACTTCAACCCTTCTATGATCCTGTGAAAAATTAATTATGCTGAAGAACATTCAAGACAACATCTCTTAGTAGCATCATTACAACATATTACAAGCAACATCATAAAATTGCTACAAAGTTAGTTAGGAGAGCCTCATTAACAAAAGGGAGACAGATAGAAGAGTTTAAGGGAGTAACACTATAAGACAACTCTGCATTTTTCATTTGCCAGCACAGAAGGAGGACAATTTGGGAAAACATTTTAAGAAATACAAGACACTGAACACAACATAATATTCTTCAGACAGCATACAAAACACACCCACGGAAGCACAGAATAGAATGAAATCACACACCGAAACTGCTTTTCTAGAGAACCAGAAATATACAAACACAAATTTCTAAAGGGAAAATATATTTCTAAAATCAATAATGAAGCACTTTTTCCTCCAGTATCAAAGCTCTCATTCTAGAAGACATTTACAACACATTTAAGACAAGTCTGACAACTTAAACTCACAGATTCTGGAAAAAAATTGTTTTATACACTTCAGTTTCCCATCCCACTAGCTAAAACAACCATAGCCTGAAAATGACAGGTGATTATTTGATCTAATATCATCTACCCCTTCTGATCCACAGGTGCAAACAGTCAACACAATTACTCTCAGCTGAACTTCATCTTGAAAACTTGCTCCTATTTCAAACCTTGAGGAAGGTTCTTCTCTTTGAAAATGTTCCTAGATTCTAGATCTACACTAATCAATCTAAGTAAAAGGTATTTGCTTTCACCACAGACCTTATGCCACTTGTCTTTAAGCCACATGGCTACAACTGTGCTACAAACCAAGGTATTTTCAGAAGAATTCAAATAATAGATTTTTTTTTTTGTCTTTCATCCCTGCTGTTTGACCAGTGTTTATCATCACATTGTTTGTTACCCTTATTCTGGTGAAATTTAAGATTAATAGATTATGAAGCTTTTAAACTTTTCTGGAGCTCTCCAAAAAGCTTTGTTATTTCTCATTTCCACTGCAGACACAGGTAACAGTTAAAACACCAAATCCATAAAAATTGTCCAGGCTTCTAAAAGGGAAGAGTATTTTGGTTGGTTGTGATAGGTTGGATGTGTTGGGTTTTTCACAATACAGCTATTCAATAGCCTGTTAATGAAAATATTTTTTACTGCAGTAATTGACTTTATCACAATAGATTTCTATTCTACAGGTGTTATGTTAACAATACAAAATTACTGTATTTAAATCAGAGACCTAACAAGGGACATGCCTACAACTACAGTACTCTGCATCTTAGTTTGACGTTTCAGTGCTGAACAAAATAAACCAGACATATTTTGCTTTAACACTGTGAACTTCAAAATGGATAAAATCTAAAGAAATTGTCCTTCAGAGCAGCACATGCAAATCCTAAAATAGGATCCACATATGCAAGCCAAGGCTTGTCTTATTAGACCAACTAGTATAATTAGAAAAAACAAATCAGGTTTTTGAACACTTGTTCTTTCTTCAGATCTGAAGGAGAAGCTATAGATTTTGAAATTGAATTAATTGCAAATAACTGCTATAATTTTTGTTAGATCATCTCTGAAAGAAAAGATATTTCTAGAAGAGAGGAATATTATCTGGAGGAGAAAAAAAGTGAGAAAGTAGAATAAATTAATTACCTGTAGTGGAAGGAAAAAACTTACAATAAGGAAAACAGGGAGCAATGAACCATAACCTTTTCGTGTCTGTAAATTTTGGCATACAACAGAACAACACATTTTAGTTCCCAGAGCTGGCTTTGGAAAACTGTCTGTAGTTTTCCCTTGAGAATCACAACAAACATGACAAACAGTAATCACCTCCATATGTAGTTTTGCATCATTGTCTTTTATCAGTTCTCCAAGAGTTAATTTTGATGCACACTAATTTTCTCATTTTACCTACACAGGTATTGTGAGGACATCAGGCCTCTAGCTGGAATTTAGTACATTCTATGAAGTACAAATGTAGTATCTCAGGATTCTAGTATCCTTGCTGCAATGTCTCTGACAGTGGGGGATGACTTAATCAGTTTTATACTTAATGTTTAGACAAGAAACACCCCCAGTCTGCACATTTTACACTACAAATTTTTTTCTGATGCACAAACTGAAGCAGGTTTTCTGTTTGTTTGGGTTTTTATTGGCTTAGGGATTTCACTTTGATGTGGTTCTGTTGCTTCTGGTATGTTTGTTGATTTGGTACGTTTGTTTTGGTTTTCTTAAAGCTTTTTACTACATGTTTGATTTACTATGCTACATTTGAGTAAGTCTTCCAACAACAATCATTTGTTTTCATCAATAATTACATTAATTGACCTAAAAAGGTATATTTAGGTTATTAAACAAATACTGCAATAGTTCTCTTTAGATGAGACACAGGCAAAGGCCTGATTGTATATTGTAACTGTTTCTGGTATGTTTCAGACATCCTCCAGCTCTGACATGCTTCTTTCAAAGACACTTTAGGGTTGTACCTCCTCTTCACCATTTGCCAGACACTTCATGTACTCACATAAAGAAAGCAATATAATTCCTACTGGTACTGGGTACACACTCACAGCTTAAATGCATATATAGGTCTTCAGTGTCAGGAAAAGTAGCAGCCAAGAATGGACTGTGGCAAATATGACTCATGCAGACTACACCAAATCAGTTTTATACTCATTTTTTTCATGTCATTCCAAAACATTTTTGGAGCACTCAGAAAAAAAGATGCACCCCAAATGCCATAGTTTTCCCACCCTGATCTACAGCACAAAAGACACATTGCATGGAAATAAACAGAAGTTACATGACCAGCAGAAATACACTAGTGCTTAAAGTCTGGAGCTCAAATACACACATAAAGCATTCCATCCTCCCATCTGTCTAGCAGCTCCTTTTTCTAAGCCCGGATTCAACAGCGCACTTAATCATAATTTTCTTGCCTTACTGCATCAGGCCCTCAGACACCTTGTTTTAACAAACAGCAAGGAAGGGACCAAAACAGTCATTTCAAGTTAGTGCCTAAGCACGAAGTGCAGCAAGATAACCAAGTCTGAGATGTACCAAGAACACACTGAAAAGAATGCTAACCTGTTTATTGACTTCAGCCATGGACAGTTGTAACGCCATCAACATGCAGTCTGCTCCACACACAGTAGTCCTTTCCGAGTTGGAAAATAAAGGCCATTGTCTTCTGAAACACTTGACCAAGTGTAAAATTTTTTGCTGGAAAGTAACCATTGTCCAGAGTAGAAGATAGAGATAATCGAGAGAAAAATTAATACAACTATGCTAGAGGCATATGCAGGTATTCACCTCCCAACAAGCTGTGCAAACCCTGTTGTATCTTCTTAAAGATCAAGTTCCTAGAATAAACTCTTCCAACTAAACCAGACTTGCCTCACTGTGACAGAGCAACCGTGATGATAAGGGGTTAAAAGTGCTTATGTATGTAACGCCTTCTTGAAGCCCTTACATTCCTTGTATATTATGCCAACATAAAGGAATGCTTTCACAAATATGACAGTTTTTTGTTTCCAAAAGCAGCCTCAGAGTGTCTTCGGTACTTTCTGCATTTGCTGTACATTCAGATGAGTGTCTATGAGGATGCTTCAAACCTGGAAAAAAGAGATTTAATATTTCTAAGACTTACTAATACAGACAACTCTAAACACTTTTGTTATCTATATAGTCTTTTTTAATTTTTTTTTTTTAATTATGTAAGCTATTATCTCCCCTGACAATAATTGGAGTACTTCATACTTTGGTCTTTCTCACCTTCTTGCATTTGTCGAGACAAGGTACATGACAATGTAGTAAAAATTTGCCTTTAAACTTGTNGCGTTCAAATGCGCCGCGCTGCCCAATGGGCGCGGGGCCGCTGCCCCGGAAGCACCCGCGCTGCTCCCGCCGCCCGGGGGCGGGCNCTTTAAACTTGTTCTTTTCTGAAAGTAAGCTCCCTAACACTCCAGTGACAGTACAGGAGCAATACCCATTCAATTTACTTCCAGAAGACAAAACTCAACCTTTGACCTTTTTCCACATAGCTGAGGCAGAGCCCAGAGCGCGTTTGTTTCTTGGTGATTGGCACGACTCTAAAAAGTGAGGAAGTGTGGGCAAGGAGCAGGGAGAACAGGAGACATCGGGAAACAAGCACGGCTGTAACAGCAACTTCTTACTCTCCAAAATATTTGAAGCGGACAACCCACTTTATAACGTGAACATCACATGGGGGTCACAGAGAATGAAACAGGTGGGCTGCAAGTCAGCGTGGGGCAGAGTAAAACCTCTCCGGAGGCTTTTCCTTCTCCCCACTCTGAGAGGTTTCCGAGGGACAATACCTGTCGCTCCCAGCGAAACAGCCCGAACAAGCCCCTAACTCCCAGAAGGCGGAATTGGCATTACCATTGCCGCCGATCGCTCCCGGCTGCGGCGGCCCCGGGGCTCCGCTGCCGTCCCCTCACCGCGTTCCGGAGCGNGAACTGTAGTGATAGAACAAGGAGCAATGGGTGCAAACTGAAAGACGGGAAACTTGAGTTAGATGTGAGGGAGAAATTCTGTACGGTGAGGATGGTTAGCCACTGGAACAGGTTGCCCAGGCAGATTGTGGATGCCCCGACCCTGACAGTGTTCAAGGCCAGGTTGGATGAGGCATTGACAACCTGGTCTAGTGGGAGATGTCCCTGCCTCTGGCAGAGGGATTGGGGGCTAGATGATCTTTAAAGTCCTTTCCAACCTCTTAACATTCTAAGATTCTATAATGGCTTGCGTTTATGGGAAGCCTTAGAGGAAGAAAACTACGGGCAGTGTTAAAACTTGCATTTGGCTTTAGGAGCAAAGCTATGTAAGTTCTATGACTAAAGTGCTTATGGTAATATGGTGGTTTGTTGTATGACTTAATAAATAAACACACGACTATGGAGAGCCTCTGTGTTTGAGTGATGCCTGTGTCAAACCTGGCTGGCTCCCAAGCAAAATATTCAGTCTTGGATGCCGAGACCTTCAGATCATTTACACACCAAAATCTGTCAAAGGTCTGAGATTTCAAGCTGGTTGTCCACGTGGTGTGTGGTTAAAGGTCTGATTTCCCAAAAAGACATAGGATGATGTCAAATCTGTACTGAGACTAAAAGGAGTGATTCTGAAATCAGTTGTGTATCTTGGCCTCTTGTGTTCTAGCACAGGAACCTGATTTTCTTGAAAACTGGTTGAATGCATGACAGTATTTTCATTTACAGTTTTGCATCCTTGGTTAACTCGGTTTTTAGTTAGACACATAATCTGTAAAGAGGTAGACAAGTAAAGAGAATTTGAAGGTAGTGATGTATTGTTTCTTGTCATTTGGTTGAAAATGTTAAAGTGCTGTGTGTGACTTTTCTGGCATGTGCAGTTACTTGGTATTTTGTATTGGTGTAGGGTTGCCAAGGCAACTTTTGTGTTCTTAAAATTTTGATTTGCTCTGCCACAAATACTCCACATATTTTATTTATGCAAATGAGTAATTGTGCTTTTTTAAATTTTTGTGTAGGAATGTAGATTTTTATCCTGGAGAAGACGTCGCTTCTGTGATACGTTGACTTAGTTCACTGAAAATGAAGCAAGATTCTACTAGAAACACTTCTTACACTGTGGATTGCGAGGATTATGTGCACGTGGTAAAATTCAATCCATTTGACAGTGGAGATTCATGTTCCCTCATTGCTTATGGTGGCAACAATTATGTGGTTGTTGGGACTTGCAGATTTCAGGTTAGTCTGTGTTACTGTTATTTTTGTTAGATGCCCCTGAAACTGACTTTGCCAGCACCTCTTTGGCGGGAAGACTGTGGTCAGTTTCCTGTTTCCTCCTCTCCCTGTGGTAAACAAGGGAGAATTTTGCTTGTTTATTACACTAGCAAGTCTAGGATAGTTGTTCTTTGGGAATATATATATATATATATATATATAAAATACACACTGATAGGTCTGTGCTAATTTTATAGATATTTCTTTGTAGGAATGAACTGTAGAAATGCTTACCTAACTTTTTTTTTCTCCCAGTTGTTTTTACTGGACCTCCCTCACAGACTGTTGGAAAAAGTAAAATTTCTTACCTTGAAATTATTTAGAATTATCATATTGTGAAAAATTTTAAAACATAAAATACTGAGTATTGTATATTTTTATACTGGATAAAATATTTTTCATTAGATGGGTTTTTTTGCCTAGATGCTTGACAATCAGTTGGAGACAATTGCTTGGAATTTTCCAGCTTTTTTCCTTCGGCTTGCTTCTTTATTATACAATATTATTTTTGTAATTTTTCTATTATGAATAATAGCATAGCTGATATTTTTATTATTATTATTGTTATTCCCCATGGTCTTACTGTTGGAAATTTTCTGAAGAGCACCTAGTGCTAACCACAAAAACATACTGACATTTGTGTTGCTCTCTACCTTGTTTCTGGTGTAGGCCTTGGAAAAGAAGTCATTAAAATTTTGACAACCCCAGGTACAAGGTGTTTTTTCTATAATTTTCATATCCTCCCTTCTCTTCCACATGTGGAGTCAATGAGTATTTCAAAGTAGGAGAGGAAAATGTTATTCTTTCTTCCTGTTGAGAAGCACTGAAAAACTGTGGGTAATGTCATGCATCCTCAGCTGGGTTCTGCTTGGCCTCTACGTTATGCTGAGGACGTACAGAGGTTTTTTACCTTAAAGCAGATTGTGACATAGAGAAAATTGTGGAAATATCCTTTGAGGTGCTCCGTTGGATGTTCTGAAAACTTTTAAAAACTTTTTAGAGGTCAACTTATCGATGGAGTCCACAATCCCAACTTCTTGTTTCATTTTTCCTATCATGTGGTGTTCTCACCAGTGGGAAGAATAAGCAAGCCTATAATTAGGGTTAGATGATAGAGGGCACCTTTCTGTCTCTTGCTGTTTGAAGAGCGATGCTCTGAAAGTGGCAGCATTTTTTCATGGTGTAAAAACAACTCAGAGAGAAGACAGCTTAAATTATATGCTTGCTTTTGTTCCCATTGTTTCTTCTCATTGCAGTTATAAGTGGATAAGTGTTATAAGTGGATTTATCTGTGAAGATACTAGAATGAGCTCAGCATCTTTGTAGCTCAGTTCTGATTTTTGTGCTCTGCACTGGCCTCTGGCTTGAGACTGAAATAATTTAATGTATTTTTAAGTACTTAAATATTTCAAGTTAATACTTTCTGTATGTTCCAGGCTTTCATTTTTAAGGTGTTGTGATCTAAAAAGATCCCAGTATGTGTAATTTTGAAAGCCTTTTTATTCATATCAATCTGGTTTGTTAGAAGTCATCAAGACATTGTTCTGAATCAGCTCACTGCTGTATTTGTATAGGAGGAGGATGCAGAAGTGGAAGGCATGCAATATAAGACACTAAGAACATTTCACCATGGAATCAGAGTTGATGCCATAGCCTGGAGTCCTGAAACTAGACTTGATGCTATACCTCCCCAGATAAGGTACTTAACAATAAACAGCTACAGTGAATCCTTGTCTCTTACCTGTTTTCCATAAGTCCTTAATATTGGACAGTTCAAAGCTTATGAGTGAAATCTAACTCCTTAGAAATCACTGATGAAGTCTCTGAACTCTTCAGTAGAACACTTTTATTCTTATAGGGGGTTTTTTTGTTCATTTGCCTGTTTTTTGTCCTACTTCTTATGGTTCTTGACCCTTTTCCCAGTAAACAAGCAGTAAATAATACATTTTTCATTATTTTTATGGACCTTAGACATAGTTCTTTCTTTGTACATCTATGAAGAAGCATTTCTTTTAAGAGCTTTAGTAAGCGTGAGATCATTTGAGTGGCCTCCTTTATAAAGCTATATGTACTGGTTTGTATAATAAGTGCTGTGTTTAAGAGTAGGTCAGGTACTATTTTTGAGAGCCGTTGAGGTGTAAATCTGGAAAAATCTAGAAAGATAGGTATAAAATGTGAACTTAAGAATTAAAATGTATTCAGTAGTTTGTATGGTTCTTCAAAATTGCCATAGTTGCTTACTGCTCCATTTTTGTACTGTCTTTTGGGTTAAAATATGTTGAATAGAAATTGGTTTATGAGTTTTGTATTTCAGTATTTTAAACCACTGATAATGAGGGTTGTTTTTTATGCTCTACCACTTAACTTCTTCCAAGGAAAGTTTCAGTGGCATTTATGAGAGATAGTTCAGGTAATTGGCAATTGATCCAGATTTAGCTTTGTAAAATGTCTTACATTTCTTTCTGTAAATAAGTATTCTAGGCACTTGATGCACACTGTTTTGCAGATAAGCTCCAGTTATAACTCTGCTTGTTGCCAAAGCAGAAAAGTTAAGATAGATGCTTTTCGTTTTTTTCAAAATCTGATTTTTTCTTTACATCTCACTTTGCATTTTTAAAATGGAGGAAAACTGATATAAAGTCAACTATTGCAATGTTGATTGACTGATGAGCCTTTTTTTTTGCCTGTTGAGTGTAGGTTTTGTACTGCGGCTTCTGATAGGAAGTTAAGGCTGTTTACTTCTGACCTGCAGGACAAGAATGAATTTAAGGTAAAGGCAGCCAATGTGATTTTTAAAAGATTAATTAGTTTTTAATGAAGTCTAATCTTTAACTATCCTTCTGTTCCATTTGTGACATCCTAGATCCATCATCTCTAGGGATAATCATTGTATTGTAAATACCTTTCTGTGTTTCAAGAGGGAATAACTGTAATTATCACCTCCATGATCTTCTGATTTTCTTCAAAATTATTCCTTTGAAACAATGTCCCAGTCCAAGTACTACTGTTAATTAGATGTTTTTGATATCCAGTTGGAAGTTTTTTTGGTGAGGTCTTAGCTAACCATAAGCAAAGCTAATAAATGAAAAAATATGGGGGAGAGTCTTCTTTGGTTTTTATTGCTTTAGAATATGATAATGCCTGTTTTGATGAGAGGGGCTTATTGGGTATAAAGGAGAAAAAAAACAGACTTTTATTTTTGGTGTGTTAATTTCTATTAGTAAGACAATGAGATTTGTCATACAGAAATTAAGTGAATTGTGGATGTCATTTATGTGGCCATACTGATAATAGAATGAGTAAAGCCATGGCATAAGAAGTAAAGATGGATGTTATTAAATGTCTTGAAAGAAAATGCTCTTTATGTTGCTTTATACATACACGTACTTCTAACTTCCTTCTTACAGTGTTGGTCATCTTACATGAATTTGCCACTGAGCAGTGGGATAACTGACATAATTACAGTCAGCTTGGTGGGATTTCTGACAAAATAGTTCTAGAAGTTCTTAATGCTCTTTGCTTGTGAGTTGATGTCTATCATTCCATATTAAAGTTATCTATTTATGTAATATCTGCCAGTTTTGTGAATTTCAGACAATGTGCTTTAATGTTAAGCTGTGAATTAAATCTTCTAGCTTAGCAGAATGTAAAATTTCTTTAACATTGTAGGTAATGGATGGATAATAGGTTGAAATAGTGAAACAATATGATGAATTTGGTACTACAGACTCTGTAAATTCAACATCTCAGTTCTAATTTTTCAACTTAATTTGGATTAATAAGGCCCCAAGAAAAAGTGTGGGCAGCAGGAGCAGGGAAGTGATTGTTCCTCTATACTTGGCACCTTGAATCCTCTGTTCAGTTTTGTGCCACTCGTGACAAGGGAGACATTGAGGTGCTGAAGCATGTCCAGAGAAGGCAGTGGAGCTGGTGAAGGGTCTGGAGCAAAAATCCTATGAGGAGCAGCTGAGGGAGCTGGGGTTGTTCAGCGTGGAGAAAGGGAGGCTCAGGAGGGACCTTATCTCTTTCTACAACTGCCTTAAAAGAGGCTGTAACCAGGTGGGGGTCAGTCTCCCAGCCATCAAGTGATAGGACAAGAGGAAATGGCCTCGAGTTGTGCCAGAGGAGGTTCAGATTGGATATCAAGAAAAAATTCTTCTGTTAAAGGGTGGTCTAGCATTGGAACAGGCTGCCCAGGGAAGCAGGGTGATCACTGTGTTCAAAAATCTTAGAGATGTGGTGCTTAGGGATGGACCTGGCAGTGTTAAGTTAATGTTTGGACTCAATGATCTCAGACGTCTTTTCCAGCCTTAATGTTTCTATGATTGTTCGGTGCATATGCAATACAAATGAGAAGTGTTGGCTTGAATTTAACAGTAAAGCTATTAGCTTTGTTTATGCCAGCTCCACCACTGAAATGAGCTGTCCAAGAAATTTATTAAGGATGTACTCTGGCTGAGAAAAAAAGTAAAAATACATATTGTTACTAGGTCAGGCTTGGTCTAATGTTAAAAATCAGAAAACAGCTAAAAATATATATTTTTACCTATTAGTGAGGAACTCATTAACGAAAAGAAAGAATGTGGACTGGTGTGTTTGTCACTAAAAGTTGTCTTTGAGACTGTCTGCTGGGTTTTTTTGATAGAAAGTGTGGAAAATCCTTTCTCTGGGCAATCATCTTTATTTCTTATACCTGGACCATCATTGTACTCGAGACTTCTTGTCAAGAAAAGTAACACCTAACTCAGATTTAAAGCACATGCAAAATCCCAAATGTTCACAAATTCTGGGTGAGCTATGCTGGTCTGGCTTTCAATAAAGTTTGATACGGTGGCTTCTTATTAGCAGTTAACTGATACCTCACAAAACCTATTTCGTAAACCTGAGGTTGAACTCACGATGCGCACATGGAAAATTTTGATCCGTTATACGGTGCACACTTGACACATGGGATCTTCAGGAGAGGTACCGAACATGGAAACAAAACCGAAGGAATTACGTGGCTACGTTCAGAACGTAATCTTCGAACATTTTGTCTTTCATAGTAAACAATTAGTACGTGTTGCTTCTGGAGGGACAGACAGAGTAATCTTACTCTGTTTTCCCGGTGGAAAAACTGTCTTGATGTAATTATCAACAAGGAACTTGAAGCACACTTGAGTTTTCCGTTACTTTGTTGACACAACTAATCCCAAATTTATGGGTTGGATCAAGCCCAGAACAAAAAAACAAAAGGTAAAATATGACTGATGGGTCTTCGTGAAACCTTTTTCTTCTTTTGAGGTTTTCATTTGGAAATGAGTTATGGCTTCCTTGTCCTGCTTCAAATTTTGCTTAATAAAAAACATGTTTCATCAGAGTTGTGGAAGTAAAATGAGGCAGGATATTTGAATTCAGAATGCTGAAAATTGTCAAAAGACTTGGCATTCTGTCTAAATAGTTTAGCATCATCTTAGGACCTATTAGTTCTAGTATATAATCCATTAGGTTTTAATAAAATAATGACTTATTGGAAAAAAATAAGTTGGCTGCTGAAAATGTTTCTGTATTGAATTGATGAGGCATTCGTAAAACTTCTAGAGAGGGGGATTTAGTTCTTCTGCATGCTTGAGATTTTTTTTTTATCAGTTCTACATTTCTTCCTCAGAATGGCTACACTTAAAGATGCTATGTTTTTTCTTTCTGAAAACTGTGGAACTTGTTTTCATTCGACCTTGTTTTCCTCTGCAATCTCTCGGTCTCATGCTGTTAACCAGAGGATATTTTTGTCTCATTTTTATGATACCTTGCTGGGCAAAACAAAAACAGCTATGCCTTGAGACTTAATCAGTGGGACTGGATAGAGGAGAGTGGAACAATAACAGATACATCTACACATGGACATTCGCCTGACTTAAAATGTTGTGAGATTTCTGCCAAAAACACTATAGATGTGTTTAATGAGAGATTCAGAAATCAGAGTTCTTTAATGTAGGTAGATCATGCATACATTAATTTCCTGGTCATTCTCCTCTCTCTGAGATTTACTATCTTCTACCTTCAAAATTCACTGGTTGAAAAAATGATAAAAAGCTCTGGTATGACTCACTTATCTCTGTCAAGCAAAAGCATCAAACTGACCTCTGTGCTAACTACAAGGAATAGTGGGGAGATCTTTTCACCTACTGTATGAATATACACATGAATTAGGTATTTTAAAGAAATCCAGTACCGATAAAAACTTTCTTTACCTTCTATTAAAATGATAGTTTTATCTTAACACACATCTTTCCATTAGCAGGTCTGTTAAGTACATGGGTGGAACAGTCAGCTCTAAGGTAAAAGTATTTCTCTTTTCTGGTTGGCAGACATTTGATGGCCACTCAGATTACATTAATGATCTGGTATTTGCTCCCAATGAAGGTCAAGAAATTGCAAGTGTAAGTGATGATCACACCTGCAGGTATGCGTTTTGTTCAAAACACTATTGAAAAACTAGTATTTGACTTTTTCTATGTGTGAATGCTTTATATGTCCACTTAAGTAAATAAGCATTTATTTTTTTTTATTTTTAGTGTGCCTTCATGACCCTCTAACAGGACTAGTCCACTAACAAGATGAGAAATGGACTATTCTTGTTAACTTAGGTTGTGGACTGGCTTTTTGTTGTGACATGAGAGTTGTCTTTTTTCAAAGCAGTATTTTGAGCCGCCTAGATTCAAAATGAAGAAAACTGTTGTCTTGGATTTGCGTACACTATTTTTCCCCCTTCTGGGATAGGAATAAAGTGAGAATAGGAGAGAGCAGTCATGCATAGCTCAGCACTGAATTATGCAGACTCTCTCTCTGTATTCTGTCATCAGGTGGGTCAAGTTTAAAACCAGTATATGTATGTGAACTTGTCCACTTACCTGAAGTTATTAGCCTTACCAGGAGATGGGATGACATAGCCTGAAGACAGCACCATACTAATACAGTGGTACTGCCAGCTCAAAATACCATGACTACAGCTGCTTCAAACCCAGGTGTTTGGATATTTATAACTGGAAGTAGAAGGGAAACATGCTTTAATGCTGTGAAGCATGCTGGGTAAAGGTTTTTGGTGCATGAGTTTGTGCTTGCCAAAAGGTCACCCCTCTTCCACTTCTAGTAGTGTGCATGAATCTGTTATGCTGCTCTTCCTAACCCTCCAGTGTAGTTGGAGAGATCAGGAGGGCAGCTGTGCAGGCTTTGCAGGTCATTGCAGTAGAGCAACAAGAGAGCATCATCTTAAGAAAGCATCATCTTTGACTTTCTTTACTCTGATGAGTAGGCAGTTTTTCCATAGATGTCTAGTCCATATTTCCAACAAAACCATTAGGAATGAGTAGTAGAAATGTATGACTTACCTGTATCTTGTTCTGATTTTTTTCCTATCCTTGATTTCTTTGTTAAATCTAAATTCATATTTGGCTTATTCAGCAAAAAACTGTTTGACCATGTGGCCTTTTCCTGTTTATTTTATGAAATGCTCAGCTTTCCTGGGATGAAAGAAAACTGTTTTAAAATCAGTTGTCTAATTGATACTAATTTAAAAGGAAATACAATTTATGTAATTAATATGTACTAACAAGATTTCAGCTTAGTAATTGTGAAAGACATTTTATGCCATAAACCATAAAGTCTTTGGTTAAAAGCCATGGGAAATAAGTAGGATTTTTTTTGGCTACTTGAGTTCTTATTTTTTCCATTCACGCATGTGGGGCATGAAGACTTTTTCTATTGAATTTAAAGGTTACACTTTCAAAACTAATGGAAAATGCATTCCTTGGGACTTACCAAAATCATTCTTTACTTACTGTGTAATTTGCTTCAGTAGTAATGTAAGAAGAGGAATAATTCTTATGTCTATACTGGATTTCTATCCTGAAATTGTTCTCAGGATATAAAATCTGCTAAGGCCAGTGGAACAAAGTTCTAGAGCAATTAGTACAAGTCTTGAGTTACACTTTTAATAAAGTTTTAAAACAACATTTGAGTATGTACTGACTATAGACCTAAGCATAGACATACAAGCATGTTTAGGTCTTCCCTGGTTTTCACTCAATAGAAAGTTTAGGTTTAAGTTTATCAGTGACCTCTAAGGAAGTGAGATTTCCAGTTTTCATCCACTAAACAGTCTTGCCACAAGCTGCTGCAGCTGTGACATCTCGGAGTGGGATTCTGTCGTTTTGGTTGGAGGACAGACAGTGTAAGTGGGATAGTGGTTATATTCAATGTTCTTACCTTTAAATTGCTGCTGTGTCACTCTGGAATTCTTGTTGTTTCTTGCACGTAGTCTTTATTGGCCTTGATCTCACAACACAAACCTTCTTTGCAGCTGTGAAGTAGAACTGAACTAAAAATGTTCTTGCATAAAAATAATTGCAGTGATCATATGTGTTAGGTGGTTGTGAAAGATGGTGTTTTGATCATACCAGTGTCCGTTGAATAATTGGAGTACTTAATGTTTTGGTCTTTCTCACCTTCCTGCATTTGTCGAGACAAGGTACCTGACAATGTAGTACAAATTTGCCTTTAAACTTGTTCTTTTCTGAAACAAAGTTCCCTAACACTGCTACAACTGACTCAGGTGTAAAACTCCCCCCAGCCTGGGGAAGGTCCCATCCACATGGGACATTCACACACAGGCCTGAAGGTTTTCACCCCTCCTGCTGTGGCATAACTGGCTCCACTACACTGCTGCAAGAGGCGGCTGTCATAGAGTGGAAGGCGTCATAAACCTTCACAGACACGCAGAGCACCCCCAGACTCATTTCTGGGGTCTTCCACCTCAGGACTGCATGTGATCCACATGGTTGCAAAAGATCCACAATGTTGCAAAAGACAGGGTAAAACTTCCCCCCAGGGGAGATGCCTCGGCATTCCCACATAAAACTGAATGTGTATTAACCCATCAAACTGTGTTTTGGGGGCCTCTCCCATCCCTGACGGATGGAGACTGCAGCCATCACTTTGACCGATGACATCAAAGTTGTAACAATCAAGTCTCATCACTGGATCCATGGGTGGTGGTATCTTTCTACTATTACCCATTCTTTTTCTTTCTTTTCCTTACACATTTTCCAGTTATTTTTATGCTTTTATATTGCTATGTTACTATAGATGATAATAACCAAAACAACTACGTACATCCTTTTCATTGCAACCAAATTGTTCTAAAATAAACCCATATATGTATATTTATGAACACCAATCATTCATTGTCATTTCACTCTAAGCTACTGCAAGGGGTCTGGTGACAAGGACCTGACTTACCTTCACCTTCTGAGCTGGGTCATAAAAACGGCAGAGAAAATAGCTAAAATAGCTAATGTTGATAATGTCATAATATCATAAGAACACTCTTAATGAATAAGAAAAAATATCTTAAGATAGCTTTAAGGAATATTTAATTTAATTCTTTGAAACAGTAAGGCATTATACTCTTCTTTGAATGTTTGCATTAGGTGTGGGAACGCGTGCATCCCACTTTGTTAATGAGATCCCTGTGTGTGCAACTGTGAGTGCACCACTCTTCAAAAAAAAAATTACTACTGGCTTTTTCATTATGATTTGGAAACACAGTCTAGGAGTCTGCACAGATTCAACTGTACAAATCATTTTGTTCTGATACTTAATGAAGCCAAAAAATTATGGGAAATGTTTGGAAAACACCATGAGTTCAACTGACACCCTCCGCTGTTGGTGGTTATAGACGCTCTGTGATGTTTCTGGAATTACTTAATGCAAAATACCATCCTGTCAAAACCCACTAATCTCATATCTGTGCTAAAAATGAACCTCTTGACTGTTAAAAGGTTAATTCAGTCTTACTGATAATTACCTCATACTCCCTCCTCATGTGGAACTGAAAGGTTACTGACAGTGTCAGGCCCTTAATAATACCAGCACGGCAATTTCTTCTTGTCATTGAGTACTGGAAGGGCTTGTATTTTAAAAAGCTGAAAAAGACTCATCCATCCCTTTCTCTCCCTCACACTCTCTTTTATTTTTACTATTTCTTAAACTACATCCTCTTCCTTTCTTTTTGAGTGCAAAAGAATGTACAGTTGAATTATCTTCCACGTTATCTGAGAATATACTTGCTCTTTGATTCCTTTCTGAGTTCCGTTCATTTCCTTAGGCCATGGCTCATGTCACTTCATAGAGAACTTTGTGAATTTATCAGTCACTGTGAAGTTCAGCCTTCTCTGTTGCATGTAGAATAAAGCCAGTCCTTGAGAAGGTTGATTTTGCTCTCTAGACAGGGATTAGGGGGAAAGGTTTGATGTCACTGAAAGCTAAATTAACTAGAGTCTTAGAATGTATTGTAGTGTTTCATCTGCTTTTAGCGGGAGTTTATCTGTGGCATTTTTTTTACATGGTACTCTCATGCCCTAGTTATTTTGTGTAGATTTTTCTCTAGACAATATGAAGAAAAGCTAATGGTAACTCTTGTTAATTTTTTTTTGTTCTTGTTTTCTTTAATGTATTGCCAGCACACGTTGCGCTTGAATCTTACCTTGTTTATTCAATAAATATTTTCAGTTTTGGCTGTATTGAAAAGTTGTCATTATCACTTATTTCTGCCTCCAAAACCATATTCTATTTGCATCTTCCCATTCCTAGTGCAGTCAGGTATGGATTTCTGTCAAAATTTTTATAAAAGTTGTCTTATTTCATGTTGTTCTTTCTTCATCTGTTTTTATGATTGGATTTTCCAGTGTCCCTTCATATAAGAAATGTCATACCAAAATACTTGTTCCTTCTGAGGTATGCTGGTTACATTTTATCAAGATAGTTGTGCATTATAATTTGTGAAAATAAAGAAGTCTTGAATTTTTTTCAGAGTCCAGTCTTTGAATTTGCACACTTTTTGTTTGCATCCCTGTATTCAAATGTAGTCTTACACAATTCTGTTATGTTGTACAGCCACGATGCAAGTATTAACCAACTGGTGTTGGACAGTGCAAGGATTAACTAGTCTCCTGTCAGCTTAAAAAAAACCCCAAAACTTTCCATTTCTCAATGGATCAAATGTTTGGAACATTATTTCAGTCTGGTCTTAATATGCTTTTATTTAGGAAGTCTTCAAAATATGAGGATGATGTAGTAATTTCCTGTGTGACACATTATGGCTTATGTTAAGAGTCACACAGCCCTAGAATGTTGTCTAGCCTATAAATTGTTTTTAAATAGAAATCATTGCATTAGATTTGTTTAGGAGTTACTTTATATTTTGGAAAGCCATTGGCAGAATTGGTAGTTGAGTTTCTCAGTTACAGTCATACCACAGAAGCATTTAGTTTTACATCTGCATTGGGAACAAAAAGCTGATAGCTCTGAACAGCCATTTTTGCTGTGGTTGAAAGGACAGAACTGAAGCTTCTTATTTTTTCGAAAATGCTGCGTGGTCCCTGGTTTCGCATTAGATAAATTTAAAGGTATGTTCAGTGGTGGTAGTAGAAGTGTATATTTCTTCGACTTAATTCTGAGTGTGCATGGCCAGAAATGTATATTAGTGAAGAACAGTCAGTGGAGATACTGCACTGCCTCTCCTGCCTCTACCAACACTGGGGGGTGTAATTGCAGCCCAGAGTTAGCAGTGAGAAATAGATCAATGCTTGCATAGCCGAGGAAGTATTACAAGAAGCTAGAGATTATATGTTTTTAAATGCCAAGATCTGAAATATTCTAATTGCTAATTCCTTAGGAACAGTGACATTTCGAAATCTTTGATCACCAAATGAAAGTGGTGAACATGGGTCAGCTTTCTGAAGGACTATTTATACATTTCCTCTGTGAAAAGGCTTCATAAAAACTTAAGTTCTTTGTCAGTAAAATAAAATTAATTACTAGAAATTATCTTGACTATTACTCCTTTCTCTTCTTCTGACCAGACAGAGGAATTTCTACAGTTCCACTTTGGCCTTTCATGTCCTGCCTAGTACCCTCCAGATCTTTGATAGCCACATCGATATGGAGTTGGCAGAAGACCTTAGAGAAAGCCAGTGTTGGCTGTATGCTCTGCAGTATTTACTAATCTCTGCATGTTCATGTTCCTTTTCTGAGATCTCCTCACTCCTTGTGCTCAGTGAGGAACAGCTTCACTCTACCTTTGCGTGATCTCGGTAATAGGAATCTTTCCCTTCTCCATAGTCCTCTAGGCTTTTCAAGAGTGATAAGATTTTCCTCGCACATGGAATATGTCTGATGGAGATAAAAAGAAATGTATTAAAGTTAGATATTAAAAAACCCCAACAAAACCATGTCAGACATGAGTAATCTTTGAATAATGTATAGTTGATCAAGTATAGTTGATCGTGCTTTGTGGTTGGGAATCAGATGTCAAGGTTTGTTCTAGCCCCCACCCACTCACTAAAATTGTTTGAAATCTTTTGTTGGAAGAATTCCCATTTTTACTTCCATCTTCTGAGGATTTGAGAAATGCCTGAAGATTGCAATCTGGTTTAGTTCTTTTACTATTGTAAATGATGATTTTTATCCAGTTAGCATTTGGTTCTGCTAGTTAGAATTATTCATAATTCAGAAACTTAGAAGATAAAGTAAGGATCATCTCCATTGCCACAAGACAAGTTTTCAGAGTTCTAATGAGATACTTTGCCAGCTGTAATAAAAGTCCACTGTATGATGAAATTACTGCACATATGCATCCATATTCATGCATATGAGATACAATATAGCTGATACAATGGAATTTGAATGCCTTCAAGCTATGAGATAACTGCAGTTCCCATTTGTTAGTTACAGGATTTGAGTGACAAGAGAAATGTATCTCAAGAATTTTCTTTAACAGCATTTGCAACTCTCTGTATTTGAGTTGGTTTAAGTTTTCTGAGTATTGCAGTAAATAATTTCTCAGTCCTTAGTTACTTAAAAATAATTATTTTACTGAGCAGATTACATGTTATTTTTGAGACTATACATTAATCAAACTTGGGCACTTATTTCAACTGTGTTTATTCAAACTTTTCTCCAATAATTTTTTTGTGGAGTTTTATTTTAAATGTCAAAAAAATACCACAAGCTCAGTGACAAGTCTATGCCACGATGGTTTGTGGGAAGAGAAGAGAGTGACACAGTGCAGGGTTACAAAAGATAAGAATGTTTGGAGAAAAATAGACAGTATTTTACTTTGGTATAAAATCATGGGAGTATTAGTAAAGTTTCAAGAGCTTTGAATGGGAGACAAAATCCTCAGTCTTTTTGGATTGATTTACATGATAGGAATGTGGACAAAATGGGGAGGCAGCATCTGTAGCTGATTTGGTTATGATTACTGAGTAATTTAGTAATTGAAAATCAGTTTGGCTAAATTTTATGGGGTTTGCACATTTTTTACTTGGGTTTTTTGCAAAGAAATATTGAAAAGAGTTAATTGAACACATATGTAATTGTATAGACATGATGCATTCAGACAAGGATCTATGTTGATATGTATTGCCTGGTTTGTTTTGGGGGGGTTTGGGGGTTTTTTTCCCCCCAAAACTAATTATACCGTCTTCGGTATCAATAAAGAAAATATAAGAGAGGCTTTTATCCCTTCCCGTTCCCATACTATTTGTTGCTAACAGACCTGCCATTCTTACAGAGTAAAAAATACAAATTTGATAACTTTATAAATAACAAAGTTAGGGAGGTAAAAAGCATAAATTTCTGTCTCAACACCTAATAACCACTCACTTCAGGGAAGGAAACATAATGGCATATTCCTTTTGCCAAAATGATTCACCGTCTTCTGTTGTATCATAATTTTCTCCTTGCACAGTAAATACACATGGGAAGTGTTGATTTGACTTGGACAAATCTACAAGGCAAAATTTTTGGCAGTAGAAGAAAGTATTGTATGTTTCTAAATTACCTAATCAAGTAGATATTTCATTTTTTAAACACTTGTCAGGTTTTTGTTTTGACTTTTTTTAGTAAGGACACTGATTCTTCAAGATTAGAGACCTGTGTTTTCTACAGGGAGAACAAATATTTGATCTGTTGTGGTTTGGCATAAGAAAACAACATTGTTCATTGAATATATTTACTTTATTCCCATATATTTTGTCTAGACTTATGATGTATTAGTTAAGAGTTTTTTTAATCTCTTAAATATAAGGCTCTGAGCACCCTGGTGAGATATAAACTGAAAAAGTCTGGAGGAAGTCAGCAAAAATCCTCTAGAATAAACAATAATAGTACGTAGCCACTGATCTAGCTCAAAAGACTGGGCATAACACTACTTTAAAAATTGGCTGTTTCTCAAGTTTTGCATGTCAGAAAGGAAGGATATATGTGTATGTTTCACTGTCCAAATGCATATAAATAGTATGTGGTTCAGACTGATGCTCACAACTGTGATGTCTTTGTCCTACAACTGAGATACTGATTTTGTAGGAAAAGAGGGAGTTGAGCAGTGGCTGTGAGGTAAAATAGGCTCAGTTTTAGTTTTGTTGCATTTTAGAAACATAGCTCCATGGCTCATTAACATTCGTATTGAACACATCCAAAGGAAACTCACCCATCACCAAACCTAGTTTTGGTGTTTCAGCATGCACTTTCTTGTCAATCCATATTGACCAAATAGTGTTGACTTTTTAAATTTTTTTATAGCTGCCAGATATGTACTGTACGTGTTTCTAAAGGAAAAGGTTAAACTGGCACATGTGATTTATCTGTCGAAAGCTCTCCAGGACCCCTTGTTGGTTGGTGTTACCTCTGCCACAGATCCTTGTTTGCCTTAGCTTCATTTCTGGTTTCTTATATTTGCATTACTCAATCTTGTCTTACCAGGAAAAACTGGAAACTCATATATTAGGCAGCCAAAATACTTTAATAAAGTCTCTTACCCTTTACATGGCAATATAGATGATTTAAGTTGTTTGGTACCTCACTTCAGGTTCCTTGTATCAACTGGACTAACACTGACCTTCCTGATTTGTACTGCCTCACTGTTATTTATGGTATAGTACAAAGGCTGTAGTGTTGACTTATGAAAAAGTGGGATGATCTCATTGAGATTTCATGTCTAGATAACTAAAATGTCAAATTATTTGAATAGTTAAACAGAGGCTCTGCCTAGCTCGTCAATGTTAAAATACATTATCTGTAGCACTGGCCACTTTCACTGACCTTCAAAGGATACAGCATGAACACTATTTCATTTGGTCACTTCCTCTGTGAACGTATTGAGGCACTGAAAGTTAATGTATTTGCAGTCAAATGGCAATAGTTTAGTACTTTGCTTTTTTTCTTTCTTTCTTTTCTCTCTAGAGTCTGGGATTTGGAAGGAAATGAGAAGGCCCATTTTGTTTTACATTCTCCTGGAATGAGTGTTTGCTGGCATCCTGAGGAGGCTTTTAAGGTTGTGGTTCTCAGCTTTTCGCCCTCACCACCTTTAAAATAACAGGAGGGGGGACACACCTAAAATATGAATCTTTGATGCTGTAGTAACATTGAAGTTTGAGGAGCTGATTTACACTGGATATTAGTTGGATCTGCTAATGTGAAGTGACTGTAAATGAATTCTCATTATCATTCTTGTCATTTTACCCTCAGTCCCTTACTCCTCCCATCAGAAATATTCCTTCTTGATTATGTACATCAGTTGTTGATAACTGCTCTGCTGATTGCATATTAACTTACAGTTACCAGAGAAGAGCTCGAGTTTTTCTCAGTCGTGGTAACACGGTTCACCAATAACACAGACTCTTTATAGAACATGCCAAGCTTTGAAAAGTATCTGTTTGAAGTTAACAAGGGATTTTTTTTTGTTGTTTTTCTTGCTTGAAGTGTATGAAATATGTTCTGAAAAATCAAATCAATAGATTGTGATTTTTTTTACTTATCTCTTTATTGTACTGGGGAGGATTAATCAGCTGGTATGTACCCAAATATCCAGCTTCATTAATGGTCTAGTCCCTGCAGTCTTGGATTTAGTATTCCTGTTGTGCCTATCAATAACTGCCTTAAGCAGCTACAAATGGTTGTTCAGGTTACCACAAAAACACATACTTAAAACAGAGAAAAGCAGTCAAATAAGATATCAAAATATTTACATAGCAATAGGGAAGGAGGATCTCTAATTTCATCACACTTTCCACCAATATCAGTATCGGTCCTTACAAAGAAAGGAAACTGTTAACTAGGAAAACTGTTGATTCAGGTGGCATCAGAATTGAATGGGTTAGCTGCTGTTTGCTACTGGGCAATGTTGTTAGCACAGCAAAATTAATAGGTTTTCCAAAAAATATTGCAATAATATCCCAGTCTTACATATTATTAACATGTCTTTTCTTTGACCATTATCAAAGACAGGCACAGGATTTTTTTTTTTTTTTTTTTTATGAAAAGCCTATTCCAAAAGCTCATAAAACTTGATAGACTTAGTTCTTGCTGAAAAGCTTATTGCAGGTCAAAACGCTTATTGCACCATGAGCTTTAGTTTGCAGAAGAGCATATTTTGGTGACAGTTCTGTTTTTTCAAACAAACTTGGGTGATTGGAGAATTGGTTTTTTATGGTTTTCTGTCTTTCTTAATTATTGTTCATGACTATCTGAAAACCATTTCTTCTCATGAAGAAAAATCTCATTTCATCATCTGATCATTGGAACGGGTTGCCCAAAGAAGTTGTGAATGCTCACTCCTGGAAAGATTCAAGACCAGCTTGGATGGAGCCCTCAGCAATCTGGCCTAGTGGAAGGTGCCACTGCGCATGGCAGGGGATTGGAACTAGATGATTTTTAAGTTCCCTTCCAACCCCATCCTTCTATGATTATAATTTAATCAGTAAACTCTTTCTACAATACTTAAAAGACAACTGCTTGAATGTGTTACTTTAAAGGAAAAAGTTTAGATAAAATCTAAATCATAAATTTAGATAAAATGTATGGGAATAAAGTAAATCTATTTAATGAACAATGTTGTTTTTTTGGATAAAATCCATGTTACAGGATGAAGTAAGAGATGTTATATAAAATCACTAAGAGTGAATCCAGATTCCACAGCCACATTAATTAATATTTTGCTTAGAATGACAGAGCCATTTAGGTTGGAAAAGACCTCTAAGATCCTCGAGTCCAACCTTTGATCAAACACCATTATATCAACTAAACCGTAGCACTAAGTGCCAGTCATTTTTTGAACATCTGCAGGGATGGTGACTCCACCACTTCCCTGGGCAACCCGTTCCAGTGCTTGACCATCCTTTTGTTTTTTACAGCATTTTGTCTGTCGGTCAGTTCTTTGTACTCAGAACAGAAACTGTTAAATGTTAAAATAATAACTTTTTTGCTTCATGAAAGCACAGTGTGTTGCTGGTTATGAACTGCTGTTTCTAACCAAATTATACACATAGAGATATCTATAGATATATAGAGATA
Source organism: Aleadryas rufinucha (assembly GCA_013397815.1). Classification (NCBI taxonomy): domain Eukaryota; kingdom Metazoa; phylum Chordata; class Aves; order Passeriformes; genus Aleadryas; species Aleadryas rufinucha. The sequence goes on along the minus strand of VZTH01004398.1, from coordinate 432,618 downwards.
AAATAATGTAATCATTGTGTATAACAGTGTAACAGTAGTATATATGGTTTTTATTTATTGGTGAAAGAGCATCCAGGAGAATGTTTTCTGGTATGAAGTGAAAAATTGTATTTCATTTAGTATTATTAATATTTGCTTGAATGTATTCTAGGTTTTCTAGAAAAGATTTAAATTCCATTACGTGCTAAGTTTACCACATTCTATACATTTCTTTTAACAGCTGATGGTGGCGGAGAAGAATGGAAAAATACGATTCTATGATCTGATTACACAGCAGGCCATTCTCTCCCTGGAGTGTGAACAAACACCACTGATGTCAGCAGACTGGTGTTTAAAAAATACTCTTAAAATTGGAGCAGTTGCTGGAAGTGATTGGCTGATCTGGGATATCACTCGCTCCAGGTCATTTTATACCCATGACATAGGTTTCTTTATGCTCTTCCTAATCAGTACATGAGGAGATGCAGGTACTTGGCTAATACAGCATGGCAGTCACAGAATCACAGGATGGGTCAGGCTGGAAGGGACCACAGTGGGTCAGCTGGTCTGACCTCCCTGCTCAAGCAAGGTCATTCTAGAGCACAAGGCACAGGATTCCATCCAGGTGGTTCTGGAATATCTCCCGTGAGGGAGACTCCACACTGGGAAATCTGTTCTGGTGCCCAGTCACTTGCACAGTAAAGAAGTTCTTCCTCATTTTCAGGTGGAACTTCCTGTGCATCAGTTTGTGCCCTTTTCTTTTTGTCCTATTGCTTGGCAGCATGGAGCAGAGCCTGGCTCCATCCCCTTGACACGCCCCGCTTCAGATACTGAAAGACATTGATGAGGTCCCCTCTCAGCCATCTCTTCTCGAGGCTGAACTTCCCCAGCCTGTCCTTGTAAGAGATGCTCCAGTCCCTTACTCATCTGTGTAGGCCCAATGCATTATATACTGTATAAACTGTTCAGTAAATAAATGAACAATTATCAGGAATTAAAATATTGATACAAACCATTCCCTGGTATTCTTTGTTTCATCTTTATCAATGTTTTCTGTTAAAAATTACATTGTCTTTTTGTCCATTTGAGAGAGCATCTCACTACTGTTTACCTCTCACTGTATGTTTGTTAAAATTTCATTCCAAGTCATAAATAGATAACCTTTGATCCATAATAAACTGGACAACTACTTCAGTTTTCCTACTCCAAATTGAGATTAAAGCTGCAGGAATGCTCTGGTTTTCCCTTAGCTGCTTAACAGAGAGTAGACAATGTGTCCCCTTTGCCGTACTTTTGGTACTTACAGTATGAGCTGTAGTTGTTTGCAGAACAGTTTTTTACCCTGAATGTCTGTTTTAGTTATCCACAGGATAAGAGACCTGTCCATGTTGATCGAGCCAGATTATTCAGGTATAAGTGTTGTCTCTGTTTCATGGGTTTTATCTATTTAAATCTATGTCTGTGCAGGCATAGTCTGTTTAGTAACCTGGTTGTGTCTCACTTAAGTCATTTTTAGGGGGATTTGATCTATAAACTTTGTGAAATTTCTGAATCACCCACACTTAGCATATATGTGTAGCATTCGTGTGATATTTTTGTTTTACAGCAATGTGTATATGGGGCTGTGGGTGGGGAATCATTTACAAGCTAGTTCACTAAATGTATTTCTCTGCTGTTAGTAGAATACGTGATATCTTCACACAGTCACAAGGCAGAGAACTCCACTTTGTGTGCACTTCTGCTGGTATGATGGGTATTTGGAAAGTACATTCATTTTATTCATAGGTGGATTCATTCTATTCATAGGTGGTCCCGAGTGAATGAAAATCTGTTTGCAACCACTGGATATCCAGGAAAGACAACTACTCAATTGCTGGTCCATCATTTAGGACATCCCCAGGTAAATTTTTGACATGAGTTGCATCTGTTCTCTGCAGATCAGGCTCATGTTACTTACAAGCTTCAATAAAAAACTAGCCCAAACCATCCAGACCTGCTGCTTGGTGTACCTATTTTGTTTTATTTTGCTTTGTGGCATTCATGCTAAGGGAAAAACAATTGCAGAACACTTAACCTGCTCTTTTAAAAGCTGCTTGATCTATATGTTTTAGTTTGCTTTGCCATATCAGTTCTGAGGGGAAGAAAAACACCTTTAACCTGCCATTTAATAAATCTGACAATATTTCTAGTTCTAAGGAGGGTAAAAACAGCTAGTTGTATATTTTTCTGGTTTTAACTAATTATATTTTAAATCATTATTGAAAATGCGAAGCATAGGAAATATTTTGGTTTTGCTGGAGTCAGGATATATTTGTAATGCTTACAGTAAAAATATTCCCTCCAAACATACTAGTTGTGAGTACATTGAAATCACAGAAGTAACTTCATTTAAAAAGGTTTCTAAGTTTGAGATCATGTCTTTGTAATAATAATGTTTATACTAATGTAAATAGTTGAAACAATTTGTTATTGAGGAATATTTTGCTGTATGTTACTTAAATGTAGTAACTAGCTACTGGAACTATGTTGCAGAGAATCAGATTTTTCAGTTGAATTTCGGTTGTATTTTAACTATTTGTTTAGGAGTACATATCTGTGGTGTTTATTTGTCTATGCAACTTGGTATCTGCAGTACAGAAATCATTTATAAGGGAAGTTGTATTTATTTTTCTCTCTCTCTCTCTCTCTCTTTGTGTTTTGAAGCCCATTCTTACTGGAACTGCAGCTGTAGGATCTGGTTTGACATGGCACAGAACTCTTCCATTATGTGCAGTCGGAGGAGATCATAAAATTTTCTTTTGGGTAACTGAAATGTAAAATAAGCATTTGCCTTCAATATGAAACTTAACAGCATAATGCCTTTTTTCTAGTAAAATGAAGAAATTTACTCTTCGTAATGGTTTTCACTTGGACAGCAGAAGAAAGAAGCAAGCAAGATATAAATCATTTGTGTTTGATTTTTTAGCTTGCAAGTACAAGAGCTTTTGTAAAATTGGTTATCATACATCTGATACTTGGTTATTTCTATTAAAATAAAATGTAATTTTTAAACATGGTATTTGGTGTGAAATGAATTTTTAAGGAGTTTTAAAAGAGATTTTGTGTCCCAGCATCTCAGTCTGACAATCTCACTCAGTTACCACAGTTCAAATATCTCAAATTGTGCAGAGTACCTGCAGAAAGAACACCTGTCTCTATATTAACTTTCCAACCATGACTATCTTATAAGAAAACAAAATGCAGTAATGTACTGTCATAAAATGTTTTCCCTGAATGTTTTTGAATAAACTAGTTAGCACCACCAGTGAAGAAGATAATGGTAAAATCAGAATGAGAATCTGAAGCAGTTTTATTTCTCTAAAGATGACAGAGGGATTTGCTTCAAGCCTGTCAAACAGCATAGTGAGGGTTTTTTTCTGCTTACAGCCTTTTATTTCCAGTTTTTATAGGAAAATCAAAGGCATTCTGCTTTCTAGAAACATATTTTTCCTGTCCTTCCCATACAAGACTCAGAACTGAAGTAAAAGAAGAAAAAGAGGTAACTCGTGTCTTAAGTCTCTTTTTTAAATGCTTTTTTAAGTGAAGGGATGTCAAGATGTTTCAGCTAGTGTAACAGCTCCTTACAGCATCACAGCCATCCTTATTAGCTGTAGTTAGATTTTAAAATATTCTTTTGTTCGTATTCATGTAGGACACATAAAATCAATTCAGAAGTAGGACATCAGTATGTGTGATTACAGTCACCTTTTGAAACATAAGACCACATTACATTTCTCATAATCCTTTATCTTTGAGAACTTTTGCTTTCCAACTGCCAACAAAGTTTACCTAAATGAATATAAAGTTCCTTTTAAGTTCCAGTCTTGACTGCTGTGTGTTTAAACTGTAAAATAAGCAGACTGGAGGATGTTTCAAGATAACAGTGCTCTGTTTATCTTGTATCCATTGTTTGACCAGAGATAGCAGCCTCAAGGGGAGGTTTAATTCACTTTTAGCTAAAAATCTTCGTGGGTCTGGGAGGAAGGACTGGCCTGAAGCACTGTTATCCTTTTGGTGTGTAGTGAAACTGAAACAGATGTGGGTTTTTCTGTCCTCAGAGAAACTTCACACAGTTCCTGCCTATGCAGAATATACACACTATACTCAGGACCCATATAGACAAGGGCCAGTTGCACCAGGTACGTGCAGGTGCACTCTCAAGTGAGACTTTTTTGGTTTAGAATTGCTTAAGACCCAAGAGGGCAAAGGACAGAAATTCTTTTGTTCCGTAGTTAATTCAGAAACCAGGATGTTTGCTTTTCATACTCTGTTTTTAAGGACTACTTAAAACTGTTTACCCAGGAATGATCTTGCCAAGTTCAAGGCTCTTCATTTTATACTGGAAAGAAGTAATATGGATATTAAAAAAATATATAAATAAGAGCAGCTAATGTTTTTAGCATGTTCCCCATGCTCTTTTGTACAGAACAAAATAATTAGTTAATCCTCTGATGTTGCCTTAGCACAGTACTTGGAAAACTGAAACTTGACAAACCATTTTCAGAGAACTGCAAACCATTTATCATTTAAGTTTCCATTTTCTTTTTTTTTTTTTTAAGAAACCTACATAATACCTAACAGTTGTATTTCTCAGTCTATTTAACTGTCAAGGGTTGATAATTCTCTGAACTGTTTGCAAGATTTGTACACGTTCTGGCACACTGAGATTATTGAGATTGGGGGATTGCTTAAATTCAGTTGAGAGAAGAATCACTGAGGCAATATCAGTTTCATAGAGAAAATTTTACTAGAATACCCTTTGCAAGCATGGATTTAGAAGACTCCATGGGAAATCAAGCAAATGTTAATCCACACTGATCTTTTCCGCTGTTCATTGGACCACCTTATTAAAAACAACTATTGCCCCTTGTGGAGGATCAGGTGACACCATGTCTGGAAATTTTTTTGGATCAGCTTTTTGTTTCTGTTCAACTTGTCTCTCAGTTGTATAGTTCTTTGAGTTCTGGGCTGATTCTAACCTGAATGCAGTGTCCTGGGACCTGTAACAGTGTACAAGCACACGAGATGCATATGAATGTTGTAAGCTACAGTAGCACTTGCCAGTTTTTGTCAGCTTGTGCAGTTTTGTTTTGCAGTTGACCTGAGGCTCTGGTTTTGTGCAACATATGGAGCAGATCAGTTTCAATGCTTTGAAACCTGTGTTCTTGCCTTAACTTTTCTGTGTACCCTAATCACAAGACAGGTATTTTTTACTAATGATGAAGATAGAGCTCTGATCAGTTTTCTGTACACACAGCTTTTCCACTCCAAGTTAGCCTCAGCATCTGGAAAGTTAACATCTTCAAAATACTGATGTTCAACCAAACTTCATTTTGGTAACTCTTAAACACTCTTTAATCTATTTTCCTTCACTGGAAGGTGGAGCTACACGACAGGGCCTTTAAATGCCAGCAGATATATATATATATATGTACACATACATAGGGTATAAACTGCCAGCTGTTAACACACTGTGCAGTACTTCCTCAGTCTGACATTTATCATTCAGTATGGGTGCTGGTACAAAATACACTTTCAAATTATAGACACTATAAAACTGGATATTAACACTCAATTATTTTTTATAAATCCTCTCTTTGGGAGTTCAGTCATTTATAGTTACAGTTGAACAAGTTAGTTCAATTAAAACTTTTTAAAGAGGTTTTGGAAAATTTGGATCATTTTCCTCTGTTCTCTGTTTTTCGCTTTTCATACCCTGCATTTCCTAACTCCAGCTGGGAGGAAAAAGTGCTGTGTTGCACTTTTCTATGCAGTATTTTTGGCCAAATTAAAAGCAGGAAGTACCAGAAAGTTCACAGAAGAGCATATATTCTTGGAAGATTTCTTATCCAGCTTTACAGACCAAGACATTCCGATAAGATCTGACTACGCATTTACATTAATTTTCAGTGCCAGTGCCTGGAAAAATTGTATTATAGACACTTTATGATAAATTAGATTAATTCTTCTTGAACATAATTTAGTTGGGATTTTAAGGTAATTAAGGTGGCAAAATAAGTTAAACAAACAGCTCCGTCACCCAACACAAATTTGCACACCTCCTGTAACCTAGGAATTGAAAGCTAAACCCACTGAATTTTGTAGGTTAGCCTGCTGCTCTTCCTTTGGGAGAGGTGAGAAATTGCTAACAACATCAGTGCTCCAAAGCATAGTATGAATCACAAGTTGTTCAACAATCCAAGCAGTATGGACAACAAACTCTGCCATACTATCTTAGTAGTAGAGTAATACGGATGTGCATATGGCAGCAGGTTAGTAATAAATACACTGTGAAAGTAATAAAGTCAAAAAAAGCTGCTTCAGTAAATAAATGAGAATTTCATGGAAACTTGAGTAACAGAACTAAGTGCTCTGTGTACAGCCACTATTGATTCTCTATATGGATTTGTAGAATGCTTGGCAAAGTGTAATAATTTGGGAGTAAACTGAGAATTTTGGTAAATTTTAAGCCAAAATTTGCATAGTACATTTGGGGTCTAATCTTCAAAGTATTACAGTAATTAGTGTGTCTTTATTCTAATCTCATCACATGAGATGCTTCCACCTGACAGCCTCAGACTGTGGTGGTTTCTTACGTGCCCTGAATTTAGGAGGGTTTATTAAATTTAGCAGTATTTAGATGTAACCATGGAGCATTTCCACCAAATATGGAAATCCACTACAATCTATCTGGATTTACTTTCGTATACAGGGACTCCAGATCACCCCAATTTTGTCTTTCTCAGAAGAACCCAGGGCCATTCAGTGCTCCTTATTTTTACTCCCCAAATTCAATTTGTGGCACTTCCCCACTCAAATTATGTTTATGGACACAGGAGCAGCTCCTTCACTGGCTTTTCTCATTATTTCCTTGACGCTTGACCGCAGGGGACGGCACTTCCCAAACACTACCATGCAGGGCCACGTCCTGAAGCCTGTGGAGTGCTGAGTGTCAGTGTGACCCCCACTGCCATGGCCGGAGCCCCTCAAAGGCTGTCGCCACTTGCATCACAAAGCGGGTGCCAAATGAGGCACCCCAGAAGCTCGGGGTTTATACTCGGGGTTTATCCTCGGGGCACAGCCGGCCGTGAGGGCTGCGGCCCGGGACTGCGTTTCCCAGGAGGAAGCGCGGGGAGCGGGCGCGCCCCGCCCCGCGGAGCTCGGGGTTTGTTTCCGGGCCGAGGCTGCGGAGCGCGGCCGTGCTGCGGAGCGGGGCTGCGCCCGCCCCGGCCCTCGGGCATGGACGAGGACGGGCTGCCCATCGTGGGCTCCGACATTGACCTCACCAAGGTACGGGCTGCGCTCGCCCGGGGCTCCGGGGCTGCCGCTCTAGCTCCCCGGCGGCGGCTGCGCTGGCCCTGGTGCTGGGCGAGCTCCGCTTCCCCCCCCGGCTCCGCGGCCCGGCCCGGCGGCAGCGGGCGAGGGGAGCTCCCTGTGCGGTTCCCGCCCTCGCACCCGGGAACGAGCGGGCTCTGGTCCTCAGCTGGAGGTCCTCCAGCTGTTTCCCGGAGGCATTTTGCCACAAGTTCTGTGATAATGTTGTATTTAAAGACTAAGCCGTTTCAAACATCGATCTGCGAGGCAAATCTCGTGCAAAGTTTTTTATTCATGTCTTTTAATGCTGTAGAAACTTTCTTTTTAAATTTAGTTTCCTAAATACAGAGCATAAAGACAGGACAGTTCCAATTGACCCAGTGATTCTTCCATGCTCTGTTCCACCCCGCAAATTTCTGCTAAGATCATAAGCACTGCTTGACAAGTTTTGGAACCACAGAATTGAACTTTAGCAGATCCTGTTGTACAGGTTCACAGGCTGAAGCCTCGAGATAGTAGCAATAAATGTCTCACAAAAAATCAGGATGTTTTAAGATTGCCATAGTGAATTGTATATTGAATGCACTGATAAATCAGCGACTAAAGAAGAGGTGAAGACTAGAAAGTCACTGTATTTACCAAAAAAGTGCAGCAGAATCTTGGCTGCCAATGATATTCCTTATAAATCTTCCACTGAAATCAATGGCAATTTCTTAGGCTTATTTCCTCTGCAAAGTTTAGGACTTAAAGCAATTGTCTAGGGTTATTAACTCAGAGGCACTCTAATTTTATACATAAACTTTTGTGTGTAAGTTCTTGATTCCAGTCTTCTGTAATGGTTTAAATAAAAATGCCAGGTCTGTGTTACAATATGACCACCATCCTTTTTGGCAAACGTAAGATTCTGCATTTTAGTCTGAAAAGTATGTGAGCATCAAAACTGATCTGGAGGATAATTTTTAGTAATTTTAGGGTAGTTTGGACTTGCAAATAAGAACCATTATGGGTAGCCACTAAATACTTAGACAGCAACATCACTACACTTTAGTTTTCATCATGGTGTTAGTTGTAACCGAGTATTAGTATGGCTGGCCAAGTTTGCTTTTCCTTCTTAAACTCCAGAAGGAAAGATTCCAATTTCCTCACTTTTTAAAAAACATTAGCACTGATTTTCAGGAATATTCACAATTTCATGGAAGGGTGGTTTCTTTAAGGTAACACTCCTTCATTTATTGAGTCCTGTTGCCTTTTCTGTGTGTCCTGTCAATTATGAACTGTCATTTTAGTAGATTTCTGGTGGTAAAGGATTTGTCTGAATGCATATGTAAATCTGTGTATTAGAAAATGGTTTGTATACATTTGTAACAGACACACTTAAGACAGATTTCCAAATCATTTCTTCTAAAAAATGTGCATTTCTTAACAGATATTTGAATCCAAATGTGAAAATTGTCATTGATGTGTGACCTAATTTTCTTATATTTTTAATGCAGGTTCCTGCTATTCAGCAGAAAAGAACTGTAGCATTTCTAAACCAGTTTGTGGTTCACACAGTGCAGTTTCTCAACCGCTTTTCTACTGTTTGTGAAGAGGTATGTTTATTATTTTCCCAGCTGTCCATTTATACAATTTAAAAAATCCTAGAAATGAGAGCCATTAATTTAAATATTTTTGATGCAGTAATACTGGTAGCTTAAACCAAAAAATGCAGTCTGCTTTCTGTTCAAGGTTTCTCTTGAGTAAGCGCTTAAGACAGAATTTTTCACCAAGGGACCTACATGAACTCCTGATTGTGCCACACTCAATCCTGTTTCCTTAAACTTTTGCATTTAGCACAGTCTTTGAACTTTTTCGTACAGGGAATTTGTTCTGAGCAGCTTCATCTCTGATTCTTGTCTTGTTATAGACAAAGGATGCCATATTCCTATGGTGCATCAAAACTTACATTCAGATTTTATCACCTGTAATTTAAAAGAGTGATAAGCTAAGCTCTTAAGTAAATAATTTTTATGTAGAAAAAATGACATTTTTGGCAAGTGATTAGTATAGAACAAGAAACCCTTAACTTCAGTTTCCAGTAAAAAGAAAGAAAAATAAAAATATTTAGGATTAGTAAATGTATGTGGTGACTTTAGAGTCAATGGAAATTGACCAGACGGACAAGATTAGAATTGTCCACTGAACAGGACAAGAATGCTTCCTCCCTTGTAGAGAGGGTGTTTTCTAATGTGCTTTGAGTGTAACCTTTTTGTCTTTGGAGGTTTTTTGTAATTTTTTGTTAGTTTATTCAACAAAGAATACTATACAGCTCCAGCCAGCTGAGCTAGGGTAGCAGTCAAATCCAATTAGACTAAGCCATGTAATCTGAGAAATTCTCTTATTTTTTGGTGAAGTTTAGAGCCAGACCCGTGACAAGTATAAAATTTGGCTACCACATGAATATATGGAGCTTCAGAAGAAAAAAGTCATTTTTCCTAGGTTTTTAAACTTCTTGTAACTTGATAGGTGGGACAGTGTAACTGGCTGATGATGCTGTTGTCAGTTGTCCAAAACTCAGTTGTCACCTGATCTCAGTATTCCCTCTTCCACGGGCACTGTGGCAGTCAGAACATGTCTATTTAAAGCCACCTTGAGCACGCAGCAGCTCTGTGAAGTCTGCCTAATAAAACAGTTACTAGTTAACCAAAATGTGCTGTTACCCAAGAGACTAAATAGTTGCTTTATATACTCCTTGAGAAGTTTTTTGTATTTATGAAGTACAGAAGTGTTTTTAATGTGAAAGGTCGCAGTGTAAGTCAACAGAAGCCAAGAAACTCAAAATCAGGGCTGACACCATCCTTAACTCTAAATTTCTTGGCTCTTGTCTAGTCAAATAGACCCATAAAATTGCGTAATTGTCTTTTGTACATCTTTCCTCCCCCTTGCCCAGTTATATGTAGGACACATAGTTCCTTCCAATAGGAACTGACTCCTCTTCGTGAACAAAGGACCATCTGTAAACAAGTCAGCGCACTATCCAAAAAGACTAACGCCTGTCAGTCTCCTTCTACTTTTTCTAGCATATTGGCAGAACTGCCATTTTCTTAGGGTGTTAAAGTTCTGCTTCAGAGCCAGGCAGAATCTTGCCAAGGTGCCAGAAAGCTGTCAGAATGGTACATATCTGCCAGCCAGCATGCTAGCCAACTTCACTTGGACAGGTCTGGTGGAGTGTGGTAGTGATTAGTTAAAAGACTGGCAGTTCTTAGGGAGTAATTTAGAAAAACTTAAGTTGTTTTTAAAAAAAAAGTCAAAATTTGATTGAGGTGCACCTGGAGCATATAAAGTGTCTGATTAGTTCTGATTCATTGTGGATTTTGACTGTATAGGACTTTGAATCACCTGCTGTATTAGTTATCAGATTTTCTCTGATACTGTATTTGCTCAGTTACATACGCACACATCAACTCCTTTCATCTTCCACATTTGTAAAAAGTTTTGAAGAAAAATCTTTCGGTAACTGGGAGAGTATGGTATGTCTACCATTATTCTCCAGTTGCCCAAAGCAGTGCCCTATTTACTTTGGCTTTCTTCTGTATATAGTCTGTCTTCACTTCTGTCAGTCATTATATGGGAAAACCAAATGCAGAGTAAAATTATTTAAAATTTGTACCACTGTAGCTACTGTACTAAAAAGGGTTGTCCTTGCTTCATTTATTTCATAATGTGATAATCTCATTTACACTATACTCTGCCTTTGGCAGGGAGAAGACAAAAAAGATTTTTTTTAACTAGGTGCAAACTGTTTTATATGTACAAGTGCATAGGGGAGTGTTTTCACATCCTAATTGTTTTCTGTTGTAGAAATTGTCAGCACTCTCTCTCCGTATCCAACAAATTGAAACCACACTCAATATTCTGGATGCAAAGGTTTGTATGCATATAGACTTCATCTTCTAACAGTGACAGCCTCCTAGATTATGTGAACTAACTTCCTTTTTATAGTCTGAATTGAGCAGATAAGTTTTCATAATGATTTGAAGGAGCTAATATAAAATCCTGATATCAAAAATTCTCTCTTTGCATGCCTTGCTACTTACACTGTGTAACATTTGAATATGTAGTTGATACAGAAGAAAGGAACCAACAGTATCCAGTGGAAAATTTGAGTTTGTTAAGCATGTGGAACAGGAAAGGAACACTTTTTGCCATACAAACTCTCATTAGGAAATTCTTGTTCCTTCTGTAAAACAAAAGTATCTTTGTATGTTACTGGACTGTAAGTACTTCAACTGATATAAGTACCTAGATAGAAGCCTTGTAAATCTTTTGATATTGAAATGTGACCTGAACTGGATCTAAGCTAATGCAGATGTGTTTGATTTATCTTTAGCTGAAATGACAAAAGGATCTAATCTATGGTCTTATATAGGAAATAGAGTGTATAATTTACTAAAAGAAAAAAAAAAAACAAAATCCCACAGTCAGTAAACCACCCACTATAAAGTTTTAACCAGTTCTTCTTTCAATAATGATGAAGGCAATTTCAGTTGGCTTTTCTGGGAGCAAGACTGTTCATTAAGATTTTGGTGGGGAAAAAATTAGTGTAATAATACAAACAGAGCTTACTAACTCTTCTTTATTTCAAAATATTTAGGAATTATCGGTATTGATAATTTTTGCAGAATTCTTCATAATGGTGTTACATAGAATTTCCTTCAAATAGATATGTAGTGTGTTTGCTATCCACTCTCAGCATTTCCTTAAAAAAAGTGAAAGATGTAGAAAATTGAAAAACTTGTAACCAATCACCCATCTGTTAGGTGATAGAGCTGTTCTTGCCATGATTTCTTTCACTGTAGGGGAAGTAGCAGAGATTGCATGGCTCTCGTGTGGTTGATAAGTGCAGTAGCAAAATGCTGGGAAGGTGTGGAAGCCTTCCCCACTCTGCAACCCTGTGTTAGCAGTGAAAGCTCCAATGGAGTGTTTGGGGGTTTTTATTGTAGAAGGCAGCTGAATAGAAAGATTTTTTTTTTTCCCCCCTATCAAAATACCAAAACTAGGGATAAAAGGTTACAATTTTACTAATGTAAAACCTACATGGACAATAAGCGGTTAGCAGTGTGCTGCAGATTTTGTTGTACCTGTAGTAGTATGATGTGCTCATTGCTTATTTGATGATGTTTTTTGCATTCAGTTATCCTCAATTCCTGGCCTAGAAGATGTCAAATTTGAAGTGTCCAATGCAAATGTGAGCAGTGTTACAAATGGTCCCGTGGCACAGGCTGCTGCAGATCAACAGACAGCTGTATCACCTCAGTCTGGAGTAAGTAATGGAGCATAACTCATACCTTGAAGGAATACAGCTCTCCAGGTCAAGTTTTTAGTGTCATTTGAAGTAGACAGAAGAAGCAAGTCTGTTGGAAGTGAGCAATCAACTGTAAAAATCTAAGATTTCTCTACTGACCCTGTTTTAACAAGTGACTTAAAACAAAAAAGGCTATACCCTTTCTTAACTATGTGGCCTAAATGACTAGAACTAACCCAAATCTAATGCTAAATTTCTCCTTCCTCTTCTTCAATCACACTGAAATATGAACATGAATTACATCAGGAGGCTGGGAAGGTCATGAATGAAAATAACAGTTGAAATCACATCATTCCAATTCCTTTCTTCAGAATGTGAGCTTTTAGCTCAAATTGGAATTTCTAGCATGCTTTATTCTGAAAAGTTTATTACATTGAAGGTTTTCTATATATTATCCTCCATGTGCCGAAAATGCCAGCTTATTACAAGCAATCAGCGTTAAGATCCTACCCCTGCAACTAATTTTTGTCATTTTGGGGAGTTTTAATGTGCGTGATTGGTTGGCTTTTTAACACGGACATTTAAATCCCGTGATCACCACTTAACTAAGTGAGGCTTTTGGCCCATTTGTAGATGGAGTTCTTTTCCCAGTTTCCTCTTGCAGTTTCTGCTCATGGAATCTTCAATTCTAACCTCTGCTCATATTCTTACTTGGTGGAAGTTGCTGTGGAGAAGCAGTTGCTGGAGCACTCTGCTGCTTTTGCCTGCCTGTCAAAGATTGTAACTCTGATCTGCAGGCAGCAGCATGGGAGACACTGGACAGCACTGCTAACGTGTTCCAGCCACGTTAGAGAATGACTCACCATTAGTTCAGTTTCTTTAAAATGTTCCTCCTCTCAGATATTAAAGTATATAAAGTATATTTAAGTATATAAAGTTCATATATTTCTGAAGGGATGTTCCCAATGCTGCTTTCAAGTGATTAGTTTTGTAGAAAAAATACAGTTTTCTGTCTTCTTCTAATAGTACTAGAACTTCTTGTCAATTTTCATTTCATTTAAATTAAATACTTTCAAGGAGTATTTGATTTCATTACATTATCCTTTAAATAATGATTTATACTCAAAAGTTCAGAAGTTACGTGATCTGTATGAAACCCTTGTCAGGGAATCAAATAATATTTTGAGGAAAAAAGGCATTGGACTACTGGAGGAGATTTATAGATACAATCCTTATAAATATTTTTTATGAAAAGACCATTTACATTTGTGCTGTATTATTCATTAAATGCAACTTAACAGGGTTGTTAGGAGCTTTTTGGTTTTTTATGCGTTGTTCAATAACTTAAAATTGTAACTAAAAGCAGAAGGACATTCTTGTAACTGAACAACAAAAGAGCTGGATTTTGTGATTTCATACATCTTGAAAACCTCTAATTCTACGAGTGTAGATCAGAATAATCTTGATGAAGAAGAGTTGCCCTTTACCTTTAAATACCCGTTTTTATGGATTGGAATGTCTCCATGGGTCTGGTGTGTACCCCTAACCATTAAAGGGTTTGTTCTTTGTATACAGCCAAACAACACACAAGAAGAAGGGTTACAGAAAACGGAGGCAGTAACAGAAAATGTCACGACTGTGGCCAAGGATCCAAGATATGCCAGATATCTCAAAATGGTACAAGTGGTAAGTCAGTTTCATGTCATTCTTTGCCTAGGATGTTATTTTTAGGAACACACAGCTGTAAGTGAACATTAAATGTCTGAAAACGTATATTGCAACAGTAATCTTCAAGCTAGGATCACATCACATTATTCTAGCACATCTTCTCTAATAAATGAATTAATGTAATATATTCCCTCAGACAGCTTCTGGCAAGATCTTTCTACAAAATTTTGCTGGTAGACTTGTGAACTAAAGGTGTGAAATGTGCAAATGCAAAGTGATGTTAGCCCGAGGCTCAGAAGATGCCACTGAAAGTGTAGTTGTCCTGGCAGAATTAGAGTCATTCCCTGCAGACAGACATGATTACAGTTTGATTTTACTGTAGGGTACAAAATACAGCTTTGCAAGTATAGTCCAGAACAGGAGTACTTGATATTTCTGTAAGGACCAAAATAGAGATACAAGGATTGCTTCACTGTTTGGTTCCACTCCAGTTTCCTGTTTTTCATGATGCAGGTTTTGTTTACCTCTTTAGCTGTGGTCTGTGCTACAGATAAATAGGAAATAAATGAGTGTAATATCAAGACTTACATGTGTGAAAGCAAATGAAGGAATGAGAAGGTAAATGGGAGACTATTTGTGACATTTTTAAGAGCTCGTTTCACATCCACAAAATTAAAAATGGGATTGGAAACAAAGAATTTATTTCAATTTGTTTTCAATTTTTCAGTGAAAATTTTCCTCTAAAAT
The DNA here is from genome assembly GCA_013397815.1 of Aleadryas rufinucha. NCBI lineage: Eukaryota > Metazoa > Chordata > Aves > Passeriformes > Aleadryas > Aleadryas rufinucha. The sequence continues at coordinate 417,587 of VZTH01004398.1, read as the reverse complement.
ATATATTGTAATTCTGGAAAGTGTGACTATGTTACAATATTAATAAAAAATTGCTTATGTTAAAGCTAACTTCATGGTTTCACTCAGTCTTCAGATAAATTACTACAATTGGTCTGCTTCGTCCCTTGAATGATGTTCCAAACCTTATTTTTCACTTGAATCACAAATTGGCGCTTTATGGGTAGCTTATTGCAAACCATTTGGAAAACCTAGCAGTGGGATAGTGGCAGAGAGTAGAACACTATGTTACTGTATTGATTTAATGCCAGGCTTCAAAGTGGATTTGAAAGTGCTGGATGGTCTAATTACTTTGATTTTTTTTTTTTTTTTGTGACTGCTAGAGGAGTGAGATCTCACTTTCCACATTTCTCCTGTGTACTGGCAGTTCCTGGTGACTCCTCTGCCAGTTGTAAACAGTGTGGTAGGAAAGTCAAACTAACATACTACAAATTAATGTGTGTTTTTGTATTTGCCAAACTTGTCTCCTTGTCCGGTCAAGTATTTCAGTTAGTGTCATTTATTTGCTCAGATTAAGTTTCTAGCTGAAGATTTGTTTGAACTGATCATTTATTTATTGCTCACAATATTGGTAGTATAAAAGAGCACCATTCTACGCTAAAAGTAGCTCTTCCGTGAAATTGTGACAAACTCATTTTGGTGGAGTGCAGTTGAGGATACTAAATTCTTACTTTTTAAAATTTACAACAATATTCCAAGAAATCCTACAAAAGCAGAACCATATTTGCAGATTAAAATTTAGGAAAGCATGAAAGGTAAAGTAATTGTAATGCCCTGATTGTATTCTAAACAGATACAGGTACAATCTTAATTATTTTCCTTCAGATAAGAAGTCTACTTTTAAAGGGCATTTTGATTAAACTTCAGATTACTTTTGGGAATCTATGATGTAAGAGAGTACTGTGAGGATTTTTTCTTGCAGATTTTAATGCACATGGTGTTGGACTAGAATATACTCCAAGTGTGAACATAAAAACAACCCATTTTTAGAAGTCCTATACCAAATTCCCTTTGATTGAAAGCAGATATGAATTCTGCTTTGCCTGATCTGGCTCAATTCTGTTTTCACCTGGTTTGAGTTGATGCGTAAACAGCTCATCAGTGACTTCTGAAGTGGGGAAAGGTACCCTAAGAGCAGTCAAGCAAGGGAGAAAGCATTAGTACAAGATGGTGTGTAGACACACAATCCCTGGTGTCCAAATCTATACTAGGATAAGTGAATTTTTAAACTGTCATGAAATACTCAAATAAATATTCAAAATATTCACCTTTGTAATGTACATTAGTTGTGAAGTACTGAGATGTTCTTTTATTTCAAGCTATTACATTACAACTATTTGAGTGACCTTTTTTGACATTATGCCTGATAGATTGCTAAAACCTATGTACCTCTGTGTGTGCTGTTCCACAATCCTCATGCACAAGCCTTGGTTGTGATTCTTTAGTATCACATAGTCACTAGTATCAGATCTTTCTCTGGAACATTAGTCATGGCTGCCTTTTATTTTATCACTATTTTACTTACTTTTGCACAAAAGATGTCCTACACCACTTTGCATTTAGAATTGCTTAGACCACCAGTACTTTGTCCCTTTCAAATCAGAAATTGTATCCTCTTTTTTTTTTTCTTTTTTTGTTTTTTCCATATCCTATATTGGCATGGAGTGATCCAGATGGTATTTCTGATGGTTTCCAACAGGAGATGGCAAAGCAACAAGTTGCCTTTGAGCAGCTCTAGTGGAAACATAGGAGCAGTTTGTTGGAATGTATCTCATGAGAGGACGTGGGTCTTGGGTATGTGATCCAAGATGAAGGGATGTTTAGGTGTTGATGAATAAAATAAAGTGCAGAAGCTGTGGAAGCACTTGCAGTGAAGGGAAGGAATTTTTTAACACGTACGTAGTTGGCTGAAATCTGTCCACAAGTCACAGAAGATTCAAGCCTGACTGCACAAGCAGTTGTATTCAGAGAAGTCACTTTTAAATTGTGCTTCTGTTCTCATGCCCTGTTTGCCTTTTTTGCCATGCTTTTTAGACTTCTCCAGTTTTTAGCACTGGCTTAAGAGATCCTTCTGGAGTGGTAGCAGATGCACTTCCCTGATTTTGCTCTCTCTCTTGGGTATACCTTCAGCATGCCCAAGTCTTTCCTAGCACAACTTTGCTGCTGTCTTGGTGCTACTTTATGTTTTCTTCACATTCTTACCCATACAGATAACTTCAGCTTCATGATTTTGTCTGCATGAATTGCAAGTGTATCTATCCAGTCTTGATTCTCTCCCTGCAACTTTCTCTAAGATGTTTTGCCATAAATATAAGGTGGTTTAAAAGGGCCTTTAATCTCAATCATTTCTTGCTTCTAGGTTCATATTGATGGCAGCTGAGATTTTTGTTCCATGCTGTTGTTTGACAAGTGACATGCATAAATTTATATGAAAGTGTGGTTTTAAAGTACCTGTGTAATTTAACTCACTTTTTTGTGTCCAGTAGTTTTATATTATTCTTCCTCCTGCTACACAGGGTGTTCCTGTAATGGCAATACGAAACAAAATGATTTCTGAGGGGCTAAATCCAGATCTTCTCGAGTAAGTAATTTGTGACTCAGTAGGGCTGGAGTGCAACCATGTGTTTATAAAACTTGGAAAAACATGTGCTTAGAAAAGGTTGTTCAAGGTGGTGTGAGTTATGGCAGTGACAAGCTACCATTTGACAATGTGCATTTAGCAATGAGGACTCAAATAAAAGGTCAGTAGCCATTTTCACTGCACTGTTTAGACTATGAGGTATTTCCCAGATACTTTCTTTCAACACTCCAATAGGAAAATGTCATTCTTGCAGAGTAGTAAGAACAAATTCAGTCTTATTTTGCCGGATGCATGAGGGACAACACAGTTGTTTCCAGATTCTCTCAGTAGATGGAATGTACAACTTGACTTCAAAATTGACAATGTAAATTGAAGTCAGCAGTTTAAAATTTTGGCTGTTGATTGAGTTAACCTGATGTGAAGACTACTAAGAATAGATAGTAATTTTCATAGCTTCTTGTCTGGCCATAAACATTAATTTTAGTCTTATTTTACAGTTGACATTTAATTTAGTTCTACTGGATTATTTCACAGAATTTGTTAAACTGATGAAAGTATTAACTTTCATTCTTACATTATAGCCACCAAAGTGTTTGAAGTACTTTTGCATTCTCTTCAGAAACTGTCAGGGTATTAGAAAATCCGTTTTTCCTTTCCAGTGAAGTCTTTTTACATTTTTTAAAGGCTTTTTCTGAAACTAGCAACTTGTTGAATAAAATAAACCTGAAGAATCATCATATGATGAATCACTTTAGCTCCCAGCTACTTCCTGGTGTCTAGATAAGCCTAAAGTAGGTATTCCTCAGTTGATATTTTTACTGATTGAATGAGAAATAAGAAAAAGACCCTGTGCAAGTTGGAGATAGGTTTAACAAACATGGGTTTTCTATATGTGTGTTAAATGTGTTGTATTTTTTGCTGTGCTTTCAAGTCCATACTTTTCTATAAAGGCTGCTATTTCTTCATGTTTGGGTGGATTTTCATAGTAGATAAAACAAAAAGATAATAGGTTACATTTCAAAATCAATTTTTTTTAAAAGTGTCTGCTTTTGAATTGTCTATTTTGCCTTAAGAAAGAAACATTATTACTGTGGATGGAGGCTCACAGAATATGTTTGGGTTTAGGTCTCAAAGTCCATCTTCAAAGATCTGTGCAACAGTAATGCTTAGTCATATTTTCTTTAAAATGTTACTGGTTTGAAAACTGGTTAAAGAAAGCTAATTATTTGGCGAGGTGCATAATGTGGAACATTTTAAGGTGTCAGGGGTGACTTTTCATTTTCTTGCTTTCTTGTCTTGATATTATAGGCTTCTTTTTTTATTTGTATCTTGCCATTCACACCATATTTCTTGGGTTTTCAGGTTCCTTAAGTCTGCTCACTCAGTCCCAGAGAAAACTAGGGAAATGTACACATAGCTGTGAGCTCAGTCACTTACTGCAGGCTCCCCCAGCTCCTTGCCATTGGCTGAGCATGGGTTTTTTGTGGGTGTAGATGTGCTAATTTCAATAATACAGTGGTGTTTCTACACTCTCGTTTGGCTGTTCCACTTCTGTTATTGCTCCTTTCTCAACTTTCCATGGTGTTTGATAACTGCATATTCTATCAAGCTCCCAATTTACCTATCTTTAACTTTTGTTTCTTATCCTTCCTCTCTTGCCTCTCTTCAATTCCAGGAGAGTTAGTCCTGCTCTCATGAACTAAAGGAACTCAGCGCCATCTTCCTCTTCTTAATAAATGAGAGGTTTTGCACTGGTCTCTCCAGATCACGTCTTTGCACAGCTCTTCTGTTTTGTCATTACCACGGCAACAAGGAATAATATTGTGAAGTGGTATTTGCATGAGAAAGCAAATGCTTTCTTAACTTGTTTTAGAGGTGTGCAAGGGGGAGGGAGGAGTCTCTTCTGCAGTTCTTTAACACCCTTCTCATCTTTGCACGCAAAATGTTTAGGAACACTTTAAAGTTACCTCAGGGATTCCCAACAGAGAAATTATACTAAACAGAACTAATGTTGGAAAAGAAATTCTATACCCCCAAGATAAATAAGAACAGGATGATTAATAGAACTGTCAGCTTAGTTTAAAATGTAATATTTTATCCAGGAGATGTTAACTGTCATACAGGAAGTGAGTTTCTCTGAATGTCATTTTTCCCCCTAGTATAATTTTGTGTGTATTTTCTACCTTGCTTTCAGACTTTATCAGGCTCTGTCTTGCTTGTATGTCAAACTCATTAACATACTTAGGAGAGAGAGTCCATGGAGAGCCAGCATCTTCAGGCAGTAATATTAGTTAGTCTTTAGATGGCTTGCTTCTCTCATCTTCATTTCCAGTAGATTCCCCAAGCAAACATTTTGCCACAGTGTTAAGATCCATCCTAAATTTTCTCTTTAAAACTAAATACAAGAGGTCTGATCATTTGTAGTCAATAAAAATCCCATGGCTGTTCTTGCATGTCAAATTTAACCCAATGTTCTAGCCAAATTCCACTCTGAGTAATTCTTTTTTGCTTCTCTAAATTATCCCAGCAGTTTTAGTTGGATACAATATTGTTCATTTCCTGTCTTATTTTTTTCATGTACTATTTACACTGCTCAATGGTGTACAGAATGTTCCTTTCAGCCCTAGAACCTCTGAAGATTGAAAAAAATTGAATTAATCATTATTGCCTGCTTTCAACTCTTTCTACAAGTGTTTGCCACTTCTTAATGATCTGTCATCATTTCTGATGGCATCAAAGGCATGCATTCACACTGGTGTCTACAGAGTTTTGATGTCCAGTGAGTTACAGTTTGTAGTGTTTGCCTTTCAGTTGTAGGTGAAGCAATACCACTAAGGTGTGAGTTTGTGAACCATAAACAGCTAATGTGTCAAATGTTGTGGAAATAAAGTGCCTGCAGTTGCTGTGAAAGGACAGTGGTGTTACGTGCTGAGTTGCTTGTGTTCTCAGCTGGATTTGTGACATGGAATGTTTTTGTTGCCTGCAGGACCCCAGATGCCCCTGTGCCTGCCTGGGGAGACGATGGCAAAGCAGAAGACAGTTCTGATAGTGAGTCGTCATTCAGTGACTGAAGAGACTGATTCCAGCCTTTGGAAACCTTTGTTAAGTGCTCGTGTGTTTGGAGCTTTAGCAGACAATGGTTTTACGTGGATCACATGGGTGCCATGGTTTATCTGATGGTGCTTTTAAGAACTAAGATCCTCCGTGCTCTCTTCTGGAAAGTTTGAACAGGCAGCGTGTTTCAACCTGAACCCTTCCCCCATGAAAATCAATCATGAGATCCTTGCAGTTTTTAGGCTGCATCGTGTCAGATTCATTTCTGATTCTGCTGAAATTACTTTGTAGAGCTCCAAGAATTCCACACCTCTAAACCTCCGGGCCTCTAAAACTGCATTCTGCTGTTAGATTTTCTATGTAACACTTTTATCTTACACTGCCTTCTTTCTGTCCCATAACTTAAAGGTGAATTCACTTTTGAAAATGAGAATGCTTCATTGATGAACGGAACTATTTTCTCAATATCCTGTATCTGCAGTGATGCAACAAGAATTACATATAAGTCAGCTTTCTTATGGTGATTGCAAATCAGTGATACTCAGATTTGAGAAAAACTAAAATACAAGTGAAAAATATATTAAAACCCTTTTTGAATCTATTTTCAAAGCATATACTGCTATTCAGAGCCACGTTAGAGTCTGTATAAAGTTGGTAAAGAAACTCCTGCTCTCGAAGGGTTGATTTATCGAATTCAGGGTACAGTGTTGTAGAAAGCTACAGACATGGCAAGATTGGTTTGAAAATGACACTGGGAAAAAAAGCAAGGGTCTTGGAGATTATTAATGGAATCTCACTACTTGTTCACTGTTATGTGGGTCAGTTGACACCATTTTCTGGCTTCTGTTGGCCTTACTCAAAAGAAGCTGTGGCTGAGCAGTTTGCTTAGAATGAGAAATCACCTCCAAGTTGGTGCCTTTGTTGATAATTTCAGCAAAGAAGCTAAAATTCAGTTTGTATAATGACAAAACTACCTTGCCACCTATTGAGGCTGGCATTGAGGAAAAGTACAAAGAAATGCACTAGAAGCCTGACATGTCCTGAAGATTCCCCTCAAAATTACTTAATGTACTCCATGACTCAAAAATCATATTTCATTAAAGAACCTTCTTTAATACAATTTGTTCCACATGAAATCCTTCACAATCTGTTTGAATTCCCCAGATTGTTGTGATTATACCAGGGTGCTGTGTGCCAGGCAGTCATTAACTTTCTGGTATTTCACATTCTTGCTGTGACCAAGAGAAGACAAAAACTGAAGCTCCGAGTATGTACGTTTCTTAGCTTTTATGGCTGAGTCAGTACCTTCTCTCTTAGTTTTTTATGCCACTTCAGTAGGTTACCTGCTTTTTTTTTTTCTGTAACTTCAGCATGGCTCCCATTTAAGCCTAGCAGACATATTTATGCTGTCCATAACCTGTAAACCAGAGTTATGCCTGAATCCCTACAAAAGCATATATGCACTAGAGAATGTCTAGAGATGGTATTTGGATGATGGGTTAATTACTATTGAACACTTAAACAAAAATACTTAATAGTTAACACTTGGTAAAACACAACAAATATTAACATATTAGCAATAAGTATTTCAAATGTAAATGTGATAATGTTACTTCAGAATGTACATATTGAAACACTCATGACTTTTTAAAATCTATATTTAAAAGCTCATTTAAGCAGTCTGTATAATAAAAGCTATACTTTGTAAACCAAAGTTGTGGTTCTATTTTATTCCTATATCTTGTTCTAAACAAGACAATGAAAATTCTTCCTAAGTCTCTGCAATTCATGTTTCTCCAAAACTAATTTTGCGGTAGTTATATCAACCTGCTAGCCTAAGGGGAGAGTTTTGGAAATTGGGATTTGGAGTTAAAGTTAACCCATGGTGGCAGTCTGGCTGCCGGAGAACTTAATATCCCATAGCCACTGTTCTAAGAAGCAAATTGAAGGAAGGCTGAAATTTTGTGTTTGATACTTTTGAACTGACATGAACCTGTGTAAGGAAGTAGCATGATTTAAAGAGTTGAATTGAGAATTATTTTTCTAAAGAATTAAACAAGGTTACCAAAAGACATTTAAGAAGGTATAGCTTCAGTTGTTTATCATTCTATAGAACCTGTTTGTGTAAAATAATTTTGGACTGAAAAAACCCTAAAATCAATTGTTTTTGACAACACTGCAGATACACTTTTATGTGGAATGAAAAAGAAAGCCTCTGGCCTACAGACACTTGTTAAAATAAGGGATAATTAATCAGTAATTATATATGTCACAGAATAACAATTTCATTAATAGGGATTGTGAATTTAACTGCTTAAGACTTGCATGTTTTTTCAGGGTGGAAGTTTAGTTTGGAATAGTGCAACCTTGTTAGACTTACAGAAACATTAAGAAAAATCTTACCACTTTGTCTGCCCTCCCAGATGAGTGGTGACACACTGCACAGAAAAAATCCAAGTGTCTGAATTGCGAGGAACTGGGGGAAAAAAGATAAAACCATCTCTTTTTACATTCAGTGTCTCAGCAGCCATAGTACTTCCACTACCTTTGGAACCTCTGACCACTGTAGACTCTTCTGTTCCTAAACACATCCCTTTACTTTTAAGTTGTAGCCAAATTCAATCTGACACTTATCAGCTGAGGACACACGCTGACACAAGGAGCTGTTAAGTATGGGAAGGTTGGTGTGAGACTGAATTATGTTAGCTGTGCTGGTGCTCCTTGATCTGCAGCAGTTTTCTAGAGATGTGGTGCTAACCCAGACAGCTGGAAAGTCCTTAACCGCAAGCTAAATACTATAAGCAGAGAATATTCCAAGGTGCTCGTTATTTGCCATCTGTTTTGGAATAGAAGATGGAGTATTTCAGCTTGGCAGCACAGTAATCAGATATATGTGATACTTCCAAGGGAAAATGTCCGTATTTAAGAGACTTTTATTTTTAAAAGCTTCCAACAGTGAAGAACTTTTAGAAGCTATAGTGTATATTAAGAAGCGTCAGTAATACGCATCTAATATACCCAAATTTTGCATGGATTTAAACTCATCATCTGGGGCAGTATTACAATTTGTAGGCATGAAAGCTACTGCAGAGTGTTGCTGGAATAATTACTGAATGCATCTGTTAATACTAATTATGTACTACTAGTAAACTATATATTCTTTGTTTAAACAAACTTTTTAAATCCCATCACCATATTCCTCATTTTGCAGATGAATGGGGCTGCAGAATGCATAAAGGTCAGTTTCTTAACGGTATTACAGGCATTTTAAGTGCATGTAGATGCCCTTACACTAGATGCACATCTGTATTTTTGTAAGTAAAACCTCAAAAAACTTTCAGAGGCAAAAACAACATCTGGACATGATAATAACTTTATAGTGAAGTCCTGGTTTAGCACTTGTAATCATTAATCCATTCCCTCTCAAGTCTTCTGTTCAGCTACATTTGAAACGAAAATTGATGCTTCTTTTTCCAAGCTGAGTCTCTTCCTCTCTCTTGTTTTTCTTTCCAGTGTGTGTTATTTACACCAGTGAGTAAGTGTATAGTTTGACGTTCTGTGAAAAAAAAAAATATAACAAACTATAGCCTGTACTTGGAAAAAGAGAATATCACTAAGATCAGCACTTTGAGCTCTGTGTGATCAGGTCACTTTTGCTTTCCATAGTGTTACGTAGCAAGAAACTTCAGTTCATCATGGGGCTTAATCTTTCTGGAGATCCCGTTTTCCCTCTGAAAAGCTGATCTGGGGTAACAGTCTTACAATGACTTTGTCTGTAGAACGGGACATGTATTTTCTTATTCTTCAGAAAATTTGGCATCCTGTTGTCTGAAATATCTGCACTGGTGTCCAAAGTGTTGTTCTCGTGATGCTTCATGTGATGGTGGCTCCATTCAGGGCACTTTGCAAGCAAAACAGGAACTGCCACATTAACTGGGGCCCGTGGCTTGCTTAATTGTGCAGTTCTGTCTCTGCTAAAGGTCGGTACTGAGTGCCTTAAGGAGGATGTGAGGAGCACCGCAGTGTTCCCGCAGTCCCTTTTCCTGCCACCAAGACTTTACTCCAGCCGCGAGCAGAGATTGATGTTCAGTACTAAATTACAAGTTTGTTAGTGCTTCCAAAAATATTTTCATTAATTCGGGAAGCTGTGGATATTCCTGCTTGGTGTTTGACTCACTAACTTTGTTAATACAATATTGTTTTAAGGGAGTTCCATGGACTTGTTCATGATGAGGGTAACTAAGCAGAAAATTGAAATAATATTCCTCATGCTATACAAAAAATGAGTGACAGAAACAAGCTGAGCATAGGATGTGTCTCATTCTGCAGAAACAAGTCTGAATGGCCATAAATTAAAATGCACGTCGTCGGGCAAGGACAGATGTAGCACAAAGCGCTCAGTTTTATTTGCTTTTAAGAAAAAAAAAAGTTAAGGCCGTGTCTTGACCTTAAACTAATGGATTATTTTCTCATTTAGTATATTTCTCATTTTCAGGTTAATGGGTGGAAAGGAAAATTGGGAATAAACATTCTCTTTGTAGACAGTTGGTTTTCTTTGCTTCAGACTTCAAAACTGGTGCCCTCTCCCTGAAGGAATGAAATGGTAAATAATAGTATTCTCTTATTTCTATAATTCACTCCTCACTCCTTCTCAAGCTCTTGTATATTCTATCATATGTACACTAGAAATCCCTTCCTGGGTTTCATGATTGCCCTCTGCCCTGGTCTGTAGAAACAGAAGTTGTAGTAAAGTGAATGCTAGGCCAATCTTTTACTGGAAAGAGCATGTATCCGAATGCTGAAAATACAGAACAAAGGGATCTGAGTATTTTTTTACATTTATGTGAGCAGTTCTTTTTATAGGTAAATACCAGCAACTGTTTGATAAACCTCATCCTTTAAGTCACTTGGAGTGGTGAGAAGTTCATTACACTGAGCCAACATGCTGTGAAGAGTTGGAGAATGGAAATAAACTTCTGAGGCCCATTTTAAATAACAGCTCTCCTAAGAACTGTGATTATCCTTTTTGCTTTTGAACAATCTCTAGCATTCAGTTGACTCCATGCTCCCAGCAGATTGCATAATCCTGGGGTCATTTCCTATAGCACAGTCTGCACCTCTTTTCCAGGACGTGGGGAATCCTTCCCCAGTGAGAGCCAAACTGTTCACAAGGAACATCTTGCAGTATTGATTTCTCTTTACTGCTTCCCAACAACTCCTTGAAAAAGAACACTGCTGTGTGCTGAGACGATCCTTTGGTCTTCTGGATCCAGTTCACCTACTTTTAAAGGAAATCAGAGGTAGGGAGGGAAATGAACAGAGAAAATGACTTGTCTTTTTCTCAGCCGTTTCATCATTTGTTTTTCCCTCAGGGGACAGCCAGTATTTTTGTAAAAATGGATTAGGTGAAAAACTGTTCATAATGCTTTATCATGTGTTTGTTGTGGTTTAGGGAACTGATGTCAAAAGCTTGCCTGCCCGCAAGAAAGCGTATGTCAAGAAGATCATTTCAAAACAACTGAATTCAGTTCAAATATCATGGGTGGGAGTTTATTAGTAGTATTTTTGCTACTGTAACTTCTCGTTGCCTCTTACTTGGCTTTTGTTTTTGCCTCCTCTTCTGTTGTAAATGTGAGGCTTTGTTCTTTCAGCCTCCTGGCATCCTTGCTCTTCAGTCATTGTTGAGCTGGCCTATTACCATATTTGAAACCAAGCTCTCTTTTGAGCCCTTCCATTTTACAGGATAACTCTGTGATGCTTTCTGCATATTTTAATTGTGAAAAGTGGTTTAGCCTGATTTACCATGGAAAAAAAATCGCTTTATACACGTGTCTGTCCTTAGTTTCCCTCAACTTTCAGAACCTGTTGGGTAGTTTCAGTCACATTTGAGTAGGGAGGAGAGGAAGGCATCCCAAAAAGTGAGGTTCTTATGGATTTGATAAAAATAAATAACCAAATAAAAAGGAGAGATGGTGTAACAGCATTTCAGCTGAAGCATCCCCACCTGAAGCCTTCTTACACCTCGAGTGGTCCATGCCACAAAGAGGTGTTACGCAGTACCCATTCATGCTTTTCCCCTGAGGTTAGGCCCTCTCAACAGAAGCCTTTAACCCTCTCTGGTTATAGCCCTAACGCAACTATGGGATGCTCACCTGTATTTTCTTTATTCAAAGCCGTGTGTCAATCAGCAGAGCACCACTACACTGATTCATTGCCAGTGAGATTATAACCAGTGGCAACTGGTCTTAGCAGCAGATAGAACCTGAGGTGCAGTAAACAGGGCTTCCTTTTTCCAGGGTCTCCTGTAACTTTTTATTGGCATTAGGCTGTGTGGTCTGTAGCCCTGGTGTAGGAAATACCCACGTGAACTTACATCTTAGAAACCAAAGCTAGTCAGGCACATACTTGAGCTCCCTAGGAAATCAAATTCTGTTCATTTCCCTGAACTTCTTGCTCTAAGTATACAGTTACCGGAAAACATTTCAAAATGTGACCAGCTTGGATCGAGAGAGATGCCATGCTTTTGTGGTGACTGAAGCCTTGGCAGAGAGGACAGGAACAATAGGACAGTTCTCTTTGGGAATTATTTATATTGTGCTCACAAGTGGACCATGCTGTGCTGGTGTTGTGTAAGGCAATCCTCAGGAAATCAGGTGGGAGTACAGACTTTCCTTTTGCCGTATAAACAGAGTGTGTTGCATAACTGAACTTGTCTTTCTGCTGTTAGGGATGTTTTTTTCCATTTCAGTTATTGTGTCTATATCGTCATACATATCAGCACAGCCTGCACTAGCTGTTTTTTCCAGGACGTGTCCCTCCTGGGCATCCATCCCTTCGCTCCATTACATGCTGTTACTCTCCACAGGGTGTCCCGGCGTTGCAATGAGCCTCAGCCACCAGCAGCACCAAACGCAGCTACCCATCGTCAGGCCCCAGCTGGCTGCTGCTCCCTGTGTTGCTAATCTCACCTCTCCCGGGGGCTGAATTGCTCAATCTTGCCCAAGTATTTGACACTGGATTCTTTTGTCAGATGCCTTTGCTAGGACAATGTGATAAGTAATGGGCACGATGTCAGGAGCGGGCTTTGCCAGATGACACACAATGGGGCTCTGCTGACCCAAAAACTTGACTTCAGGAGCCGTGAGCCCCACCTTGCCCTGAAAGGGCTTCCTTTTTGAAAAGAGCTTTGTGTGTTAACTTTTAGTATATCTCTCTTAGGCAGCTCACCTACCATTTCATTCGTACTCTGAGCACACAGTCAAGCTAGAGCCACAAGTTACGTCTCACAATCAACTGAGCTAGCAGCCATGCAATTTTGGATGCCATACTTTGGCCATTTTCCAGTACTTATCCTTGTTGTGGGAGAATCCTTATCACACAGGAATCACCTGCCAAGAGGCATGCCCTGTCACACGAGAGAAACTTATGATCAGCAGTTGTTTGCTCATCTGTTGCAGGTTTTGTATCTGTCAGTTGCAAGCAGTTGTCACCAGCGCATACAGTGCATTTCATGCCCTTTCTCCAATAACACATGCACCTCAGCTTAGCTAAAGGCTAGACAGTATTTCTGATTTTAGGTCTGCATAGTAAATTCACTTTAGTGCCAGTCTTCACTTAAAAGTTTTGCTTGATCATTTTTTCTCTAGCCTACATATGAAAACACAGTGAGCTGGGGAGAAAAAAACATTCACTGATGCTTAACTTCATTATGGACAGAGTCTTTGTCCTTAGATTTTGAAAGTTTTTATTATGTGAGCTCTTTCACGTCACAAAAAAAAAAAAAAGCATCCACACGTACACATTCTCACATGCACACTCCTAACTTCCCAACATGTTTATGTTTTCAGTTCCAGTTTGTAACACTTCATCTGTTCCTGAGCAGTGCACATTCTTTATTTATGTTCAAGATCCAAACAAACAAAATTCCTTCAAATATCTTTCTGAATCAGAGAAGAAATGACAGAGAAAAAAAGCAAAACAATTAAATTCTCCCCCACTTATATGAAAATTTTACTGAGGCTTGTTTTGTTACATAGTGTTATAGTGAAAACAGATGAGATTTGAAACTTGGCTTTGAAGCAGACCTCCCTTCAGCCTCCACAGGCAACCAGACATTCTCCTTCTGCATATCACTTGCGACAGCTCTTTCGTGCAAAACATTTCCCTGTTTATCCTCCTGACAAATTACAATTGCTGGTCGTAAGTCATTTGCGTACTAAGAAAATGATGTGTTGTCAACACCGGATCCGACTCCTCTTTCTAAATCCTTTCTTTCTTAAAGAATTAAATGAAACGGAGAGGGAATTAATTCATTGCACTTCTTTCTTTCCCTTTAAGATGTTAGGGTGGCTGCAGTGGGATCAGCTCCTCGGTGGACAGCGCAGTGAGCAGTGCACACAATTAGCCTGTGTACCTCGTCTGATGCCCAGGCGCAGGGAGCAGAGCTTCAGCAGCACTGCTGACACCAGAAGAGCAAATCCTGCATACACCTCCCCTAATCTGTTCTCTTTGTAAAATGACTGTGAGCCGTTCAGCAAAATGTTTAGCCTGTTTTGATAGCTGGACTAAATTGTAAACAAGTGGTAACCACATGCTATTCATGGCAGAATAATTTTGCTTGGTTTGGTTTTATGACAGCATTTACACAGTATTTTTTGCAACCTTAGTGACCTACATGAGTTTTTTGTCTACAAGGACTACTCTTTTTCTTTAAAAACAAAGAATTAACAGAATAGATTATGGCAGGTTTAGTTTTTAACTATAGCAGCCGGTAATTTGATGGAAACCACCCCCAGTAAACTTATTTGGTGTTTTCAGAGATCAGAAAATCTCTTGCTGCTGTCCCAAGGGCCTTTAACACTACTCAGTTGAAGTTCATTAAGTCAGGGAGTGACGGCAATACACATTACTATTCCCCGTAATTCCTGCCATCACAAACCATTTTTTGGCTTCTCCTCACTTTGCTCTGAAGTGGTTTTTCCTTGGTTTGTAGTGATTTTTTACTCAAGATTTGGGAAGAAGGGGGTACATTGTGATGAAACCTTCCGTAAAATCACTGACACCATCACACTGCAGTTACAGTTTTGGTCTATTTGCCTTCAGGCACAAGCCAAGATCAGATGGTTCTAGATCAGGAAAGAAGAAATGGGGAAGGCAAAGCCACATAAAAGCTTTTCTCCTCCCTAGCACTTCCATTCAAAAGTCGCAAAAGAAATCACAGATATGTTAGGTCAGCCTTACAAAAATTGTTCTTTAACAAAACACATGTAAAAAGAAAAAAACAAGAACCAAAGCACTAGGGTGTTCAATATATGAATTATTTCATGGTAATGTTGGGAAAGTAGTAGCAGAATAATTTTGTGGTTTGGTTGTTGTTTTCAAGACAAGACAGTTTTGTAAAGTTGCATGAGAGGGAACAGAAGCCTCTTGGTTAGGATTTGTAAATAGAAAACATCCTAGGGCTGGTGTCCCTTTCCTCTTCTCCTGGATTGTTATTCTCAAGAAGCCACCTGTAATTCTCTTTGTAAATGATCTGTGCTGCATGTGAAAGAAGGAAGGAAGAAACAGGGGAAAAAATCAAAACAACAACAACAAAAATCACAAAAAGATTGCTGAACAGGACACAGTAAAGTAAGTATTTTTGAAAATGTTTGATTTTCAAACGGGGACATTCCAGTTCTTGGTTCTCTAATGTGTGGGGAAGGGAAAGTTACAGCTGCTTTAACCACTATCAGCTCCATTTTACTCCCAAGATGACATACTTATAAACTGAATTTATAGTTGACTGCAAATATAAGAAACACCAGTGCTACTGTTTCTCAGTGTTTCTCTATGATTTTTGTGTATTGTATTTGTGTACAGCTTTTTCAATAAAAGATAAAGAATACATCATGAGCAAAGGCTTTCTTTTCCCCATAGTTAAATGAGTCACTGAGATTAAATAAAGGCTGAAGTTCAGGGGTCTGACTTAAGAGTCTCTTTAATTTCTACTACCCCTAGTGTTTTGTCTTACAGGCTGTCTTGTTTTTCATTCCTTCTAAACCCTTTCTGCATTACATTAATTTGCATAAACAGTCCCATGGCAATAGCAGGAATAATATTTAGCTCTCTACGCCAGAGCATTCATCCATACTTCCCAAAAGTATGTCAGCTCAGAGTGCAACTGGTCAAGATGCCACTTGAAATTCCTGCCTGCTCTTACACTGTGATAGTGGATCTGAGCTGGTTGCAGCAGCTTGAGTCAATTCTCAGTTCATTTTTCTTTCACAGGAAGGACTGGAGCTGCTGGAAAGGAAAGACTGACCTGCTCCTTTTGCTTCCTCCAACTCCTTCTTGATGCCTCACTGACTTGTCTAGTGCCCTCTTTCTATGCTTCTCCTCATCCCCTGTATCCATTTCCTGCCAAATGCCAGAAAAGTATTTATAAAAATTTCAGACGCTCTTAGAGCAGATTTTTAGACCTGCCGTGTTCCAACCATTGGGATGAAATATTCCGGACCAGGTGCCCTGCTTAAGATGATTTGTTTCTGAAACTTCTGATTCAAAATTCTTTCTTGAGAAAGTTAGGGGAAAAAATGCAGGGGGTTTTTTTCTGTATTTTTAAAAAATAGTAATTTTTAAAAGTTTCAGCATTCTCGCATTTAGATCAGAGGGAAAGCCTTTGCCAGGGAGCAGCAAGGGCAGGTTCCCTTCCCCTGAGGGAGGGCAAGACAGGAACTGGGGCTGGTGGCAAGGCAGGAGCAGAGCTGGTCAGCACCGGCACAGTCCCACAGACCTGGAGGAGGAGGGCAGGCAGGGTCCAGACACTGGAGCCAAGTTGGACCAAAAGTCCAGATCATAGGCAAATTCATAGTGGTGAGGCAGGTTGGAAGTCAAGTTGACTTTGCAATTCACATTCCAGTCCAGAGAACACCAAGTCATTGCACATTGCAGAGATCACCATGCATGTTTGTAGTGTGGAAGAAACACAAGTTAGAAAATCAGACCTGAGGGTTTTCTTAAAGAATTTCAAGACTGGTGATTGGCCTCCCCAGTTGTCTCTCTCCTCCCAGGGAGGTCCAGCCCCACCACAATTTTACAACGTTCAGTAAAATCTTTGTAAGCCCCATTTTTCCCCTCGTGCAGGGTGAGGACGGTGCCCCTGCTAGCTCCCAGCCTGGCAGCACAGCAGCAGGAGTGAGAGGGACACAGGAGCTGGGCAGCAGCCCACAACACAATTTCCCTGTTCATTTCTGCTACATTTTCTGCTGAGCTCCCCTCAGCTTAAAAGCATCGGAACGCCATGTACAAGAATCATGGAAGTAATGGCTGCCCCTGCACCACTACCCAGGAAAGATCATGAGATGGGAGGTTCCCTATGGGAGTACAGAGCATAACTCCAAAATTAAAACATGAATGGCACTGCACTTGCAGAGGAATCTCAGATTATCCTGTTGCACAGGTAACTTTAAAACTGGAAATTTACAGCTTGCGTGTTTAAGGGAAAAAATCTCATAATGGTCTCAAAGGCTGGTTTTGGCTTAGAATTGTAATACATATATGCAGCACAGACTGAGAGAAAAGAGTTGACTCATTCTTCTTGTGTGAGGACGGATAGTGTGGAAAAGATACCAAATAACACCTAATAAAAAATAGGCAGTGATGCATATAAACTAGATGTTGGGAAGAGGTCTGGTAAAACTTTATTTTCTGGCACTAGTAGTATACCCCGAAAGGCTGTCTGAATACTGGAGGGGTTTCTTGACAGAAAACTGAAAACTCCAATTGTAATAAAAGGAAATATTTTTCTGACAGAGCAGTAAAAAGATGCAACAACTGATGCCCTGATAAATACACCCAGTTACCACAGGCACCTATAACGCATCCTCTAAACACAGTTTTTTGGCTGGTAAAGTGGAAAAATGGGCAAATTTAGGATTAAAGAAAATTCTATTCCAATTTGAATGTCTGGAGAGTGCCTGAATGGTATAAATTGTGTATCTTGGCCATCTCCAAATATATAGGCAGGCACTTGAGGCAACGTGTTAGAACTGCATTTCCTCAGAGGCAAAACTCAGTTGCAGCCGTCAGTAAAGTTGTATTTTTCCATCTGACATGGTTAGTAACTTGGACTCCTGATGAGGAAAAAAGATAGGAGCAAATAATTAAACACAGAAGTGGTGACATATGCCCCATATGGTAGCAAGTTTTCTCTAATTGGTTAGGTAGATCCATGGAGATACAAAAAGTTAGTGTTTCCCTTATAACAAAGCACACAAACAAACAAACGAGAGATCTGCCAAAACAACTGTCAGCATGACTCTGCATCTTTTGTCTGACCACTACGGGGGCAGTAGCTTGAATTCCACAACTGCAAAGGTGTTTGTCTATCTTTGTGCAGCTATTTTGTGTTCAATGAGTTTCAAAGATTTGATGGAAAGATTTAATGGAAAGCTCTGGAAAGAACACTTTTTAACCAGTTTTCTGGTTTTGAAAGACTTAAAGCTACTTGGAAGGAGGTTTAATTGATTTGTACTAAACTTTATACCAATTATTTTTGTCACATTCCCTTTAGAATATTGCAAATCATTATGGTCAGTCAGAAATATTTGTGTAGAGCTGCTAATATCGCTTTAACGAAGATATGATGTATTTTATTCTCTTTATGCTATACTGCAAGTTGTTTTGGCTTTCTTTTTCGTCCCAATCCTGTCTTAAATTCAAAAATAGGAGTAGAGAGACTCACAGTTGTTCTACATATGTAACTTTTTAGATTAATTCACACTTAATCCAGAAGCATTTTATTGTGAAAGAGGAATGATCAAGAGTGTCCATACTTTGTCTCATATTTAAAACATGCAAATAGGAAATATCATCCAGTCATAGAATCATAGCATGGTTTGGGTTGCAAGGAACCTTTCAGATCACCTAGTTCCAATGCCCCTGCCGTGGGCAGGGATACCTTTCACTAGACCAGGTTGCTGAGAGCTCCATCTGACCTGGCCTTAAATATTGCCAGAGATGGAAGTGTTGTGTGATTCACGTTATGTGATTTTCCCTGTTTTAAAAGCTGTGAGTCTTTCTGGTCTTTTTTAACACCATCAGTATATGATCTGCAACATCTGCTTAATAACTTCCCCAGCATCCTTGCACTAAAAAAAGGCTTGTACTTGCAAAAGGATGGATCGGAGTGCACACTGGAAGGCATTTCTGATTGACAAAGTTCTCCTGATTATTGCGTTCATTCCTTTTCTCATCTACGTAGAAGATGATTTGCCACACGGGAGAGAAAGACTCGAGGAAAAAGTGGAACTGTGTGTGTTGCAGCTATGAACTTTTTCATTCTTTCCATCACTTGCTCTGGTCATATACCCATTATGGAAAGAGAGAAAGAGAGAGCAACCTGGACCAGCACAGTAAGTATTCTTTGAGGTCCCCAGCAGGTAAGGGTAGAGCAGAAAGTATGAGCTCCCGCTGAGCAAACCTTTGTCCCACACCAGCACGTGTGGACGTGTGGCCAAAGAGTGACTACTCCAAAAATTTCCTTGGTATCACCTGTTTTAAAATAGCAAGTACAACAATGCCTAAGTTGTTGCAGAAGTGCAGACATGCTGCCTAAATAGAAATTACCATGTCTGGCTCTTTCAATATAGTTAGGTGTGTATATGACAAAATATGAAATTCTAGATATCATGTGAGACAGGGGCTTTCCTGCTGTCAGATCATTGTAAGGAACTTTAAAAAGATTTAATATTAAATTTTCATTTTTGTTTTCCTTAGATGTCCTAACTGGGCAGCATTCAGTTCCAAAAGTGTCTGGTTTTGGTACAAATGACTCATAAATAAAAACTTACTGTAGAAGCTTTAAAGCTGGCATGTAGTTTTCCACAAAGCAAAATCATAAGGAACTTACTCTAAAAGTGGTACTACAAATACTAGAGTAAATACACGGGGTGACTGGGGGAGTGGGATGGAAGACAGACAACCACCTCAGTGCAGAAAACTGAATTTAAAAGGTGGGGGTGGGGGGGGGATTTCTTTTTTTTTGCTTGCTTCTACATTGCTTCTTTTAAAAGGCAATCTGTCCAAAAGTACTCAAAAATTCACATTCAATCCAAACTAATTCAAATCTGAAATACTTGCATTCCTTTGTTACTGTTTGAATCAGAGATACAAACCCTGGATCAAGGACACGTGTGCTGAGAGGTGCCAGCAGAAATGTGGCAGACGAGTCAGTAAGAAAACTTTAGTGATAGAGAATCAGATTTTGCTGCTTTATGATAATAACTGAGGACTGGAAACAAGCCTTTGTATAATTTCAGATTTTCCACATTTCAGACTTTTCCAGCCAGTTTATGGTTCCTGTACTTTAGCTTTCTGCTAAAAATAACAATAATTACCTCCCACTGATTTTAATCCACCAAAGGCAGAAGTTGGAGTCCTCCTGCAGGCAAGCTGCAGGGAGTTGCCAGATTTTGAGCTGCCATTTGGTCTAACTTGCAGACAACTGAGCTATACCTGAGATTTATAGAGCAGTTGTGCTACTTAACCAAGTTAAGTGTTGTCAGGAAGACACTGGAAACAGCAAAAAGGAACAAGAATGGGATCTTAGAGGAGAATTAATGCCAAGTCTTGCACTACAATAGCCTTCTGTGCCAAGACTGCCAGAGTGATGAACTGAAGTGAGGATGAAGGCAGTAGTAAGGAAGACTGGCTTTTTTTTCATGGTGCCCAAGAGTGGCTCCTCTTTGGGATTTTGTCCTTTCTGTGCTCAGCTTTCACAAGTGGCATGAACCTTTCTAACAGCTGGGAGCCCACAGGTGTCTATCCCAGCCACAGTTTTATGGGAGCCCACTGGAGACAGCCCCACGTATCCATCCATCCATCCATCCATCCATCCATCCATCCATCCATCCATCCCTCTCACAGCAGGCTGCCCTCTGCTCTGCTTCTCATTAGCTGCTGCCGCCAACGGCCAGTCAAGTTTTCTGCTTCTTCAAAACCGCAGCTGGAACCTTGTTTTGGTGAGCTAAGATGAAGTCAATGTAGCGTGGTTCCATCCTTCCTGCCACTGTTGGTCTGGCCAGATGTGGAAACACCTGTCCTCCTTCGTGTGTCAGCAAAATAACCCCACTGACCTCTAACTTCAAAGAGGCAAGGATTGGGGGAGCAAATTCTCTTTGCAGTTAAATGGAGTGAATCACTCAAATTCTCATTTCCCAGCTTCTGTATTTACTGATCTGTCAGCATATTAACATTTTGGAAATACACCATGTAGACTTTCACCCTTTTTTTTAAAGAAATGACATACACAGTGCAAAATAAAGCCTGTTTTCTCCAGGTAAAACATTAGTTCCCCATGAAAAACCTGTCTTATTTCTAAGTTTCCTGCAGGCAATTTGCAATAGTAAATTATATAGTAAGGACAAAAAAATGTGCTTCTTAAACTGCATTCTGTGGCTCAAACTCAGTGAAATACTTAACTGACAGCAGAAAAAAAGATTTACTCTTATGAAGAAGAATTGAGAGAAAAAAATATTCCAAGTCAGTAATAATTTAAAAAGTTAAAGCAATGAATTATTGCCAACCTGCAGATTTTGTCTGTCATGAGCCTGGACCATCAGTGGTTCTGAGGATTGCTGTGGATGACTAGTGGTTCCCAAACTCTCCTTGGGAATCACTTTTCCAAATCATAACTGAAATTAAGACAACTTTTAAGCCCAATTTGGTTTCTGTATAACAGGCAGAAATATGATATCACTGTGCAATTATTCACATTTGGTTGATTTGGTTTTGTTGGGGCTTTTTTTAACTCTAAGGACAACTGACATTCTGTGTTTTTCTCTGGTGAATGAGAGCAGTGTCTGCAGCTAAGACTAGGTATGGATATACTTGGATATGGAAGTATTGATGTGCTTGACTTTCCTTTGAAACCTGAAGAATGGCAAGTCAGCATTGTGACAGCTGTGCCTCTGCTCACGTTTTGAACAAACTTTGTTTTGGATTCCTGGGCCTGACTGCTTCTTAGCTTTATATTTATTTTGCACTTTGAAGTTCATGTTACAAGATAGGTGCTCCTGCCTCTTTTTTCTCCATTTGGTTATAAATAAACAAATCTCAGCATCGTACAAAGTTCACAGAGTTTATAGTTCAATTTTCTTCATTTGGTTGGCCTGTCTCCAGAAAAGTTCTTGGGCTTAGGTGTATTCACTAGAATTAATGCACTTTTCTGCCCAGATTGATGCTGTTTGTTCCTCAAAAAGCCCAAGGTGTTTCCTGTAAGGACATCTTTCCTCTTTTGTCTCATGAGGTGTAGTCTTATCACCCCCAAAAAACTCCCTCACTCCCGGGGAAGACTTTCCTTGGCTTTATTAATAAGTCTTATGCAGTACTTTTCTATTCTAGGGTAATTAAATGCTGGTGGCTGATGGTGCAGATTTTCATGAGAAAAGTTTGTCACCTACCTTTGTTTGCTTCTTTGTGACAAGAACAGAAGGTTTGGCACTGAATGGCATTGGATTGCATGTAACATAACCAGAGAGAATTTCTTCCCTGCTACATCCGGCATTGTGCAACAAGACTGCAAGATGTTTTCTGAATGAGGGCATTAGTTACTCTGTGCACAGGGGATACATGTGCCTCATGACTCTCTTCTGAGACTGCAAAAGAGCTTAAGTGCTGGGTAAAAGAGAAAGGCAGCTCTACTCTTCAGGATGGCACTCTAAAAAAAGACAAGAGCTTCGAAGCCCATCTGCTTAGCAGCCTTTCAGGCCTTTTGCCACAAGACTATTGAAACCTTGCTGCCCCAAATAGCTTCAGAAGACAGGAACTTATGGATGCTAAAAAGCTTTAGCAGAGAAACGTTCCAGCTTTCTGTAACATTTTGTGAGGCTGCAGCATTTTGTGAGAGCTCTGTCTTTCCCATGCAAACTATTAGAAACAATGATATGGGTTTTATAAACTAACTTTGCTATCTCACACCTGTGAGATTGTTTGTAGGATTGTTATGATTCTGACTAGAGAAATATTTTGAAATGGGTGTTGAGAGAACTGACCAATCACTTCAGGAGGTGGATGAGCAAAGGTCCAATGACCTTACACCATGTAAGAATACTAAGGTATGAAACAAGTGGTATATAATTAAATAAAAAGACTTCACCTTTCTTCCTGGACCAAATCTGTGTTGGTTTTCTCTGCATTCTCCACGTGCTCGCTACTACAGCGACAGGAGCTAGCAGTTTTCATCCAGGCACATGAAAGAATTTTCCCAATTTTACATAATTGCAGTGTAAGTCTGTGGAGCTTGGTTTTGCCATCAAAGCTGATGTACGCTGGATTTTGTCCATCTGTTCTCTAGTTTTCTGCCCTCATCTAGTATAGTTTTAAACACAGAACTGATTAAAAAAAATTTTAAATGGTAGAAAATAACCCTTTGGAGATTTCATTTCATGTAACCAAGCCAAGCTTCTACTAATTAGATAACATCTGATGGAGCAGTATCAGTCACTAAAAAGGATACCTTTGAAATTTTCCATCCAGGAGTCCTTACTGTTGAATCTGGATACACGGTCCAACATATATTTAGATAGTTCTGAGAGGTACCTATGAGGTAAGATATGTTTTTTGACACGGCTCCAAGAGCCAGGTGAAATAAGGAGTCATGTATACAGGCTGGATTGACAAAGAGAGCTGTCCCAGACGTTTACATCTGCAGCCTTATGATTGCTAAACCCTCGGCCTGCCAGCTCTGCTG
The DNA here is from genome assembly GCA_013397815.1 of Aleadryas rufinucha. Lineage (NCBI taxonomy): Eukaryota > Metazoa > Chordata > Aves > Passeriformes > Aleadryas > Aleadryas rufinucha. Next base: position 394,203 of record VZTH01004398.1, on the reverse strand, counting down.
GGCATTTCAACACTGTTGCCATGAAGGTATCAGCAAGCTCTTTAGGGAAGCCTGTAGTTTTTGGCAGAGTATAAATGAGCACAAAACTTATTTTAGCTTTGGCTCTGGGTCTTCTCGCACATGAATACTTGTTACTGGTCTTGCTGTACGTGGAGCACCATTGCTGGATAAGAGATTGAAAACAATGATAAATGAAGTGCCAGTTGTAATCTGCTAATTAACCCAGTGTGTCAGGGTGAATAGCCCAGGGACATGGTGCCAACCAAGCTGATCTCTGTGATACCCTTGCTGTTTTGTCATTGTATAGTACAGGTAGTTCATTCTTTCCAGGAGAAGCTCATTTTTATTTGTGTTTCACAGCAGTGCACAGAACTCATGGCCAGTCGTTCAAACACATGTGGGGGCAATGATAAGCCCACATATATTTGTACAACTGGAGCCAAATTTTCATGAATGCATTCAACTGCTTGGCAGGTGATGAGGAACAGAGAACAGAAATTACACAGCCTAGCCCCACGAGCAACAACTGTGCACTGAGTACTCCAGCAGTCAGTAGGTAGAAGTAGTGTTGGTAACCACTGATTACCTGCCTCACAAGTTGCTGTCAACCAAAAATAGTAAGCAGTAGGGTTTTTTCTGCAAATGTCCCTCGAAGGCATTGAGCAGATAAACATGACAGGAACAGAATGCGGTTCTAAATTCAAGCAGTGTGGAAAGATCCCACAGGATTTCGATGTTGTTGAATGAGCCCTCTTTTAAACAGCCTTCTTAACATGGTAGATGCCATGTAGCATGGTTAGAAGATTTTGTTTTCCTCCTTAGGCCAAATTTGAACACCCCCGATGTCTACTCCTTCCCCTTCAATGAGTATGAAAAGGGCAACTGCTCAATCTGGTTCTCCATCTCTCATAATTGCACCATTATCACTCATAAGGAACCCATTAACGTGGAAGAGGTTTTGAAACCAAAGCCCCTCTTTTCAGAACCCTGATCTAGGAATGCTTTAAGGGTATATGCCAGCTCAAGAATCAGATTCATTTTGGTTCTGGAAATCAAACCACAGCCTCTGCAAAACAATGGAATTCAGGAATTCATGGCTTGTTCCAGCAAGTTAAGCAACAACGTCAGTTTTTTGCTAAAAGAAGGCTAATAATGCTTGATGTAACATCAGAGGAGCTAATTCAGAATTAGTAGTAATACTTGTTTTCTGAACAATTTAGCCTTAACACAAACAGTGTCTCACTTCATAATTTTCCTTCCTAGGGCCTTCTTTTGGAATATCCTACAGACAGAATGTCCTACTTAGCAAGAGACCCCTCATATACTTCCAATTTCCAGGTACCTTTAAGTATTTGCTGATTGAGAACATTTCACCCAAAGAATCCTCTCTCTCTCTCTGTGTGGGATGCCAGATGTCAGCTGCAATAGGATCTGCAGAAAGACACACTGTCTTGAGGGTAGCTGGGCAGTAGGATGATGGGCTTAGCCATTCCTGCCCTATTTGAAAGAGCACTGTCCCTGTGTAGAAGCAGATGTAAAGAAACAATGAACTGTGTACAAAGCAGTGTGTTATGGGCAGAGTTGCGGGGCAGAGAGCCAGTTTTTACTGCACCAGCAGAAGAATCACCATGAACAATATGTAGAATCAAAAGCAGCAGCAAACATGACATGATCTCAAGGGAATGGACACTTCAGAGTGTGACTGGATTTGTATTTCAAGTTTAAGAGGATTCATTACAAAAGAAGTTGCTCCCATCACTGTAAATACAGATACAAGAAGTCGCCAGCTACTTTGGTTTTTATAAGCAGCCAGGAAGTACCAGAAGCCTAAATCATTCCAGTTTGTTCTAGATCTTACTTTGCAGCCCTGATAAGGGCCCGTAGCTAAGTGGGGGGGAAAAAGACATCACCAACTGGAATTCTTTAAAAATAAGCAGGCATGAAAACAAAGTAAAAAAAAAATAGTGAGGAAAAAGTTGACAAAAATTACTAGGTTTCTGAAAGGAACTTGCACTGGAATTCATGTCCTGTTTGCAACATCTGCTGTGAACTTCAGCTTCTATGGCTTCCTGCCTGTACCCTGCACAAAGTGTATCTGTTGTAGCTGTAGGCAGCCCAAACAAAGCCAGCTCTGTGTGCCTCTTCGCACACAGCATTGCAAAGCAGAACAGCAGCAGTAAATGAAGTTGTTTTTGGAACAAGTTTTGTGATTATACCTTAATTACTAGTGAATCAGCTGGCCTTTGTCCAAATTTGTGCAAATCTAAGATCAGTAAGGTGGTTAAAAAATATTTTACAATCCTAGGAAGTTAAAGGCACTGAAGTGGCCATAAATAAACGTTAAAGAGTAAAACTAAATGTTGAAAAACAGATTCCCCAGATATGTTGGACAACAGCCTATAAAAGCCTTCAAAAGAATTTTCTTCAAAACACTATGAAAATTAACAGGAAACGCTCTATAGGAGATTTCATAATAATTATAAAGATGTTGTTTGGCACTTTCTGAATATTGTGTTCTCTTGTTTAAAGAAAATGATACTGAAGATTCTCAACAACCCAAAATAAATGATAAGGGCATAAACAAACATATGCTAATGAATGGGTTCATATTAGCAATATTTTCTGTTAAACAGTGGTTTAGCAGTGGACCAACAGAACTGTCTCCTGTGTGGAGTATTTAGCGGATGAGCAGTAATTCCATAGGCTTGGTTGGATGAAATATCACTGCATATTTGGTTGATCCTAATGCAGGCCAGTATAAACACTGATAAGAAAAGCCATCTTCACCCTTTTCTGCTGGAGTCTCTGTCCTCCTGATCATCAACAGATGTTTTAAGACTTCATTACGTATTATTTGGTGGGTGATCATTTAGCTTGAGACTCTTCCAGTTGCATCAGCATAGTTCTCTTCCCTTTATGTCTCCCCAGACTGGTACTGGTCCATTAGACTGATCAGAGGTTTGTAGATCCACATCTGTTGTATTTCCAATTTCACTGTTTTTCTTTTTTTTCTTTTTTTTTTCTTTTTTTTAAATTTCAGTGATGAGCACGGGCAGGTTTCAGTCTTGCCATGCTTCTTTGAGATGTATTTCAGCCATCACTTAGCTGCTGAGAATGGAGAACCCATCTCAATCAAGCAAATCCTCCTTGCACCCAAATTGACACTCTTTTCAGAGTCCTCTACGTGACACTGAGGACAAAAGCAGATCACCACAACCATCTTGTGTAGCTCACTCCTCAGTGTTTCAGAGACTCTGTTCCTCTTCTAGTCTGTGATTTTGCTGGCAAAAAACTTCCCTCTGTTCCCTGTGGGACTGCCAAACAATCTGGTGTCTTCCCACCAGAAGCTATGTGGGGACCTTCACAAGCAAGCACAACCTCCTGTTATCTCGAATTCTACACTGAAAATCCACAGAAAGGGGAACTCCTCCTGCTGCAATCTGTGATCAGGAACCTCTTCTCCAGGTCCTGGGACTGCAGTTTCAGTATAACTTTACTCCTAAGAAACCCATCAGGATATTGCTCCTTAGTATCCAGAAAATGGAGGGCAAGTTCTTCCTGGTTCCTCTGCGTAATTTGATGTCATTTAATGTAATTCTTTACAGGGTAATAAAGGAGTCTTTCTGTGTTTCTTTATTGCCACTGAGGCCAGTGATAAGTGGCATGCTCATTTCCACAGACTTTGAGGCAAACTCCTACCTTTTCCTTCCCCCTTTTCTTATACAGGGACTCCTCTATTTCTTATCCATTTTCTCAGCTTCCAGTCTTTAGACCTGTTTCTGAGTCTGTGTGCCTGGAGAGTAACTGACACAACTGCCCCAGACACACGGGAACTGCTGGTTCTGAAACACGGTTACACACTCTGGTGATCCAGATGAAGACCCATCTCCAGCTCCCCTTGAAGAAAAGATGTCACTGATTCCCGTTTTGCCTTGCTGTTTAACTGCCACTGTGATTTATGCGATGGTTTCAATAACCCATCCATGGAATTGCTAGGATTTCGGTTTCCGAGACTTGTTTTTCCAAAACCTCATTTCCAAAAGAGGTCTGCGCAAAGGCAGAGTTTCCGCTCTTCCTAGAAATCCATGAGAGACTTATCTGTCCCCAGTCCCGAGCCGAATGCCTGACGCCCAGTGCCTTCTGCTCACTGAATTTAACTGGGTGGTTTGAGGGTCAAGCCCCGGTCATCCTTCAACCCCTACTCAAGAAGACTCAGTGGTCAGCTGGATTGCATTTTTACTCCAGAAATTGGTTTTTATTTGTCTGTTTGTGCATTTTTCCGTGGTGAATTTTTATCTGACAGTGCAATGAACAGTTTCCAATCCTGTCTTTCTTTAGTTTCCTCTCACTCCTCTTTAGTCTTAACATTGTTAAATATTTTTGCAACCAGAAGGTATTTTTGGAGTGAATATACTGCCATGACTCTCTGTTTTCAATGGCAAAGCTCAGTTCTGGCTGCCACAAGCAGACACAAGATGCCATGTAAAACTGCAAGCTGATTTTTAAAAAACATGATTATATAATGTTGTACCATTCCTTTTGGTTGAAATTCCAGGAAAGTAGCAATCAGGATTTTGTATTGCCTATCCTAAACAGTAAGCATGTTTTAAATTCAGTTCAAGACTAAAGAACTGTGCTAATACAATAATAGTGTTCAAATTTTAAAGCTGTTTGGCAAGGAGGGGTACTGAAAAAATGTCAGCTTCACCCTTTGACAGCACTGGCAATCACCCTTTAAAATCTGCTATAATACTATAATTACCCCAAATATTTGGTTTAAACACTTTTAAGCTAACCAGCCATGCCAGCTGTAGGCAGGATCTCAGTTGAGAGTTGATTTTGGTCTGCAGTCAGGTCAGAGAGCACCCATGACTTACTACCTGCATACGTTCAAATTCCCCAGACATCACATTGAGACCACAAAATGGAGGAAAGTAAGGCTAATTTGTTGACTGTCATGAAGAAAGATGATTTCTGGAACAGAATCACAGAAACCACATCCTAATACTAACATACTAGGAGAGCTGTTTGCCAACACAATTTGTGTGAATTGAGTATTAGGTAACACAGAAGGACAGAGGACAAAGGGAGAAATAAGAAATGGCGCCATCTCCGTGCCCCCAAAACGCAGAGGAAGCCAAGCCAATGGAAAGCTTCCACACTCCTGAGAAAACAAGTGCTTGCTGAAGCTTGGCTCCTGCTTCCTCAGTTGCTTCTAAGACTGTTACAGCAGTTTGGGGATGTCTCAGATCTTGCCACAGTGTCATCTTCACACACAATTGCACTGAATTTCAAATTAAATGTCACTAGAGGCTTAATCAGAACTACATCCTGTTGTATTTGTGTATTGCTTCTGAGACTTCAGGTCTAAATACATCACTCTGAACTCTCAGTTTCTCTTTCTTCAGTAAGAAAACAAGTTGGGTTTAAGGAGCAGAGGCAGAACCAGCAGAGTCTTAGAGCTTGATGTCTCCCTCAAACTGCTTACAGGGAGATAACTTGTTTTCCAAATTCATCCCTGAGATTATTCTGCTGACACCAGAATCTATCCAGGAAACATCCCGAGGCTCTGTGAACAACATATGCACTTCCCGAGCAGAGCAAGAAATATTAGCAGTTAAAGCCAGTAGAAGGCTTGGAGTCTGATTTTATTTGATGAAAGGCAAGATCACTTTTCCTTCAAGTGAACGTTCTTATCTCCTATTGAATTTGGATCCTCAAAGGCTAAATAGATCTCTATAAGAAAAGAGAGATATTTCATCAGGAGGAGTTTCTGAACATTACATTTTGCCTGAAGAGCAAGACCTATGTCAAAATCCTTTCTGAGTAGTAGACAAGATTTTATGTGTAATCCTAGTGAAAGTTCAAATGAGAACAAAATTCTATTTATAATTTTTAAAAGAAAAGAAACACAAATTATTTTATTATCAAAAAATCCTCTTTAATAATTCAAACAAGAAAAACCTCCCTGCAAACCATCTAATATGTTTCAGCCACTTGGCGCAGTGTGAGAGGAAGGAAAGACACCTCTTTGCATAGAGATCCATCAGCTGCTTATATCTCTAATAAAAGCAGAGCTACAGAGAATATTCTTGCAGGTCTTGTGATGAAAGTTTAGATGTTCACCAGAGAAACCTTCTTTGAAATGTACCTATAATGAATTTTATGAGTGTGTGTTGGGGGAGTGCTCATGGAGTGAGGAAGTTCGACCATGCTAAAGATATCTACGAATAATGAATCAATTACACTTTGTCAGAGCACTTTCTATATTTATTTTTTAAAAATCCATACAACCTTTGTGGGAGTTTCTAGAGCAACATCCATGCTCAGCATAATTCATTTAAGACTGCGAATGCTGAACTTGTATCATTCCAGGTAAAATAATGTTCAGAGGCCTGGATTATTGCTGCACTTCATAGAAGACAATGCTAACTGTTTTGTTTGGCAAGGAAATAACTGAAAAAAAAGACCTTTTACATGCAAAGTGCATTTTTAAATAGGTACAGCAGCTACCTTTGAAATTTTTTACAACTGGCATGTCAACTTTTTCTGGGTGCAGACTGGCTGCAATTTTGAAATGTTAAAATCTTGTTCTTTCTATATTGTTGTCTCATGAAAATAAGGTCTATATTGTCTTCTAAAGCTCCACTGCAAACTGACAAGATTCTATTGAAGCAATGGAGTAAAATGAATCTTTGTAACAGGGCAGGAAAAACTTCCCAAGAGAAGTGGCATTGTAATGAGAGCTGGATGTCAGCTTGTGCCAGTGATAACTGCAGCAAGGGGCTCCTTTGACTTAGACAAATTAATTAGAAATTGAAGTTGCTATGAGACTACATGTTGCAGTAGAAAAACATATTTACTTAGATGAAGGCAGGAAGGGATGGCAAAGAAACTTAGATCTGACTTATTTTCCACAAAAGCGCAATACAAATCTCATTTAACTGGGCCTCCAGACAACTATTAAAATCAGCTAAAGCTACCTACAAAACTACTGTACTTGCTTGCCTGAACATGGGAAATAAACCCAAATCATGTGGTCTGCTAGTGCCATCTATTGTGTACAGGGAAAAATACAGATACCACATATAGGACTTGCCTATTTTCTCCTTAAAATGAGAGAAATGCTCCTTCTGCATTACACGGGCGATCCAAAATACAGCCTAATGATACAAAGCTCATTAAATCCGTGCTGTAGTTTATAAAATACAGTATGTATTATTATTTCTGTGCATTGCAGCAACGTGCAGGACTCTGACCACTGCCAGGCCTCGGCATGCCAGTACTGGCTGTGTCTGCACATGTGGCCATATGGCCACTGGCACACACACAGATGCAGTGAAACACAGACCCAGCTGTGACAGCTTTCAGTCAAAGCTGCAGAACTTATAAATTAAAGCCTATTGCTACTTCCCCACATTTCTCCCAAATAAATGGACATTAGCTCATCTTCCAAGGAAACAAACATTATCCCTTCTTATAATACAAGCACCACGCTGCCTTGCACTGTTTCTTGGAGGAGAGCAGCTCTTCCAGCCTCTTCCAGAGAGAATATTTCCAGTGGACATTGTAAACCACTGGGAACCAACCCCAAACACTCCGCAATCTTCAAGCAGATGCTCTAAAGCCTGAAGGCTTGTGAGAATGTGGTCAATATCGTGACTAAGACTGTATTTACAGAGGAGTTTAAAATACCAAGCTCTTGAACATCTTTACAAACTTCATACTGGAATGTCCAAAATTCCCTGACATTATACCATAATCCCTCTAATCTTCTTGGAAGTTTTGTTACCAGTATTAAGAGCAAGAAGTAAATCCCTTGCCATCAAGATTATTGTACTGCTGTCAAAGATATGCCGCTGTCACAGGTAAGGCAGTATGCAAACTGAGCAGACCAGAAATTAAAGTTTAGAATGCCTTATGAGAAAAGGCAATGATAAGGTCATCACTGGCTTAGTGCACAGTGGAAGGAAAAGCAGTGCAAGTAACAGTGTCCTAAGACAAAGGGGGTTTTAGGTATTTTGAGTTTAGATAGAGTTTCATCCTTACATGAACTGGAACTGTGACAGAGACCACAGTGGTGGTATTTCAGCAGCAGATCAAGCTGCACAACCTAGAAAAATGAGGTTTTGCACTTTTGGAAGCAGAAGAATGATGTAGCATAACCCCTAAAAATAACAGCAACTGTCATGTGATTTACTGTAGTTTATGCAAAAGGAATTTCTCAATCATTCTTGATGGGCTGACAAATGGAGAACATCATGCAGAGTAGATGATGAAAATATTTCTAGCATAGCTTCCAAGAAAAAAAATAGCTATTTCTTGTTGCTAAGAAGTATGAAAATATAGAAAAAAGGATCTGTTGCAAAGCAACAGAAATGTGCCGTGACATTATCTGTGCTAACCTCTAGAGATCACTTGCTTGTAAAAAATTAAAGTGCAGTACTTAACAAGAGTCAGCCACAGCTAAATTATACCTTGCTGGAATACTATTTTGGCAATTGCTTGCAACTTTTCAACTCACATTTCAACTGAAAAAAATAGTTGTTGACTGAAAATCTGCCTGGAACCAGAGAATAACCAAAAGTGTTTTCAGTAGTTGTTTACTGCACAAATGAAAAGGTAAGAATCCATTGCCTCTATCTGCATGTCAATGCACATTGAGGTCTTACACGTAATGAATTTAATAAAAGGTGCACTACTGGTGCATTCTTTTGGTCATGAATATAACTCATGTTAAAATGCATCACAGTAAAGCTCAGAAAAACGGGAAGGATTTCTTTCAGTACTTGAATTTACACGTTGACTTCAGGGAAGAAGACGATTCAGCCACTTTATCTGAAAATTTTTTTTCTTCCCTTTAGGATACTGTAAGCACTGTAAAGGTTTACAGTAAAACGATAGCTCATTTGAAATAACAACTTCAAGCTTCTTATACTTTAGTTTATGAAAGTTAAGAATAAAAAGCAATAAAAGAATAATACACAATGCACTAAGAAATACGGTCTTTTCTTAACAGGGCCTTGAAAATAACATGATGTCACTTTTTGTGGTTGATACACATTTTCTTTATGATCTTCACTTGACGGAATGTGTGTCCCTTACAGAATACCCAGTCAGCAAGACATGGTCTTTCACACAGTCAGTACTAGATTCGATTTTTAATTTGGTTGTAGCTATGAACCTCTGCAAGATAACTGGGTACTATGGAAAGCAAATCTGCCAGTGAAAAACACTTTTACTGTTTTTATCTGGAAGAACTTATAAAGAAAACATCAACTCTTTAAGTTGTGAAACAGCTGAATTTATTACATTTTAAAATACACATTAAAAGAAATACCAATAGATGACTAATCTTAAGACATCACTCTCCAAAACACACATTAGTTTTACCTCGAGGATAGTAGCAACTGAAAATCATCAATATTTCTGCATCAACTGTGATAGAGTGTGCAAAATGTAATTTTCAGAGAACTTAATTGACAACCAAGTGGTTAAAGCACTGAATGGAGGTGGTGAATCAGTCCACAAAAGAACCTTTTGCCTGCAGATACTTGTAACATCTGACTTCTCAGTTAATTCCTTTCCAAGTCTTTCATTACAGAAGTAATCCTATAGCAGCAAATATCTTCACTACAGATGCTCTCCAGCTTTGTTTTTTAATTCAGTTTTATATAAATAATACTCATACATTTATTTCTAAACACCTGAAAACTGCTGGTGCCTCTTCTTATTTTCCATTCATTCCCAAAGACTTTTTTTGAGACCTTCTTCACTCCATTGTAGATTAAAACACAGGCTGGAAAATTCTGCTTTATATTAACCAAATTGCAATAAGATTTCTCTTTAGTACATCAAGCTTAAATGTAAATTTACTTTCTATTCCCACTTCTGTTTTATGTTTCCTGCGGCCATCAGTGCATAAAAGGAAAAAAGGGGTGGATTTTTACAACATGTAATGCAGTGATAATTAGATAATATTTTTCAAGCAATATAGTTTAAATTTCTCTCAGGATTTGCATTTGCATTACAGTGCCCAGTACCAGAAATATGCATAGTGTTGCCACCTACTAATTTCAAATTTCTAGTCTTGAAACAAAGATGCCCACTCCTGCTCTCACCATCTTCTGCAGCCCTTGCAGCTTAACAGCGTAGGAATTCAGTCCTAGTGATTTCCATTGCCTTTACACTTCCCTCTTTGCAAAATGTACATTCTCAGGTTTAAAACTAATGCTACTAATCACACTACAGCAAATTAAAAACTACAGATATGTCCAAAATGGAAGAGCTGAGGAGATCAAGTCCTTGAGTGATTTTCCAGTGCTTCTAGATATTGCTTTTATTACAGTATTTTTAATGTACCAAACAATATAAAAATTACAAAATATTGCAAAAAGGCATCAGGAACCTTGCTGTGAGTTTTAAAAATCTTTTAGTGGTTGCTATTGCAGAGTTAATGGTTCTTAATACAACCTTATGAATCCCTGTCCCTCTGCCACGTTTTCTATAAGTAAAAAGAAACCTAGAATATTCATAGATATAAAATATTGATTTTTCACTATCAGGAGTCTTCATGTATTTCTGTTGTTATCCTTAAAGAAAATCCCTAAAAGAAAAATAAAGCAAGATCAGCTTAAGATAAGTTAATTTTACAGTTCTGTGATATAAAGTACAAGGAGATGAAACAAAGCAAAAGAAAAAAGTGAAATAAATACTGTGGAAAATAAAATAAAGTTTTAATTTTCTTAGAGTATGGCAGGGGTTTTTTGCTGAATTAATAATTTGGTTTTCTCTGAGCACTAGTTAGGACAAAAAGAGGGTAGAATCTAAAAAATCTTTCTGTCATTGTCAGACACTAACATTGGATTTTGTGCTATTTTATAGCCTGTAATTTAAAATGCGCACTTTCCATTTAGTTTAATTCCATCACTTTCTTTTATTTATTACATTTACAATATTTATATTTAGTTAAACTTTCATTGTTTCTCCAGCAGAATTATCAACTAAGGATTGTTGACAAATATTCTGAGAATTACTGCATTGTCTGGCAAATCTCTATCTCCAAGGGAAGAGTCTGACCTTTGACACAAGAGATGCCATCATATGCACAGACTTCAGAGAGTGATGGACTGGCAATAAATACCTCCCCCCAAAAAGAATGCGTTAAATGATGCATGCATTTCTGAATGGTACTTCAATAATTCTGTCAGTTTTAGAAGGCAATTATATACCTTTAAGATCATGTGTTGTGCAATTTTTAACAACTACTTTGTTCTCCAAAAGAAGTGGTTTTTTTCTGCTGAACCTAGCTTTTTAAATGCTATTCTTTTTTAATTTTTTTTTTAAATAAAGGAAAAGCCCTACAGCCATGGTCTATTCAGTACTAAGTCAAAGCTAAACAGACATAGAAATGTTTGCTATTGGTTAGCAAAATATATGTTAACTCTAAATCCAGCTACCCAAACCAGAAGGCTTTTGTGTCAATACTTTTCCAAAAAGTATTTCATATTCTTTGCATTGTGAGGAAACAAAATGTGTAGTTTTTAAAAAGAAAGGAAATATCAATGGTTGGAATGCTTTGGATTATTATATAAAATCCCTCAGGCAGAAAGAAATGCAGCTTTAGTTGCATGATTTATTTTGTTATTATGTCACCTTTAGAGGGCCTCTTTCTACAAAAAGTTTGGTAAATAAGAAGAACATATTAATTGACTGTTTTTAATTTTCAAGAACAGACACATTGAACTATCAAACTGAATTTTATGTTCTAAAATCAAGGGGGAGAATATTAATTATGTAGACACAAGTCAGTTCTGAGATTGGTAAAATTTGTTTCTGTACAGCTTTGATGCATCTATCTGAGGTAAAGAATGGTAATTTTCTATTGCATGTGTTGATATACAACTCATAGCACTTAGTCAGTGCTAAAATATGTAGATACCAACCTGAAAATCTCTGATGAATGTTAAAAAGAAGAAGATGAAACCAAAGGCCACTGTCCATTCACAGATTGCACTCATAAAATGGTAAGTATAATCCTGATGGAATAAGACATAAACCAAATTTTCAGATAAAACAGCTAAACAAAATAAGTATGGAATGATATAGACATTTCCTTCTGTAAATTCAACAAGTACTGTAAGATTTATGACTTGCCATCCCAATACCCTGTTGTATAAAAGTCAATTCATATTTTGTTTTTACAGAATGGTGAGTATATTTATCAAGGTTGCATGTGTTGCATTGTCTTCTGCAGTAACATTAAAGGCAATACAAGAAAACTACAATTAGCACAGCATCAAAACATAACTTGAATATAATATGAACCTGAAAACTTTGAGTTCTTATGTTAACATTACCAAAGTGCACATGTTCCAAGCTGTCATTCAGAGCCACTGAGCTCAGTAACACTGAGAAAATGCTCACCGTGTTTTGAAATAGAGGGCTACCCTTTATGACCCTTTATGATCAAAAGTCCTGACAAGACTTTTGTTTTTAAGACTGTCATAGAAAACCTATGTCACATGACACAAACAGAATGTAAAGTATTTCTTAGCATGCCATCAACAAATAGGCCATCTGTTTCAGGAAAACCATTTTTTCATCCTTGCATCTCAAAAAAACTCCAAAACCCCTGAAGATATTACTAAGATTGTCTAATTTGCAAAAATTTATCTCACAGCTGCCTTGCCACAGTTTCATTGAAGTACATTTGCTGAGTGTGCTTTTATTAAGCTCTTCAAGCAGGATACGCTTCCTGCATTATTTAACCTGTTTTTTGAATACCTCCTTTCAGCAAAATTTGTCCAAAAAGAAAAATTAGTTTCTGTAGTTGTCATTCTGAAAACACTGAAATCATCTCAAATACCATTTTAATATACCTTAGGTCAGATCCAAATATTTATGACAGTAGCAAAGACTATTTAACAAAGAATGGTGAAAAAGCTGAGAAAACCAATGTTGTAAAAAACCTCAAAAACTACAGAATTAAATTGGTCCACTTTTGTTTCATGTGAGAAGTTCATTTTCAAGAAAATTGACTATAAAAGGAAGTAGAACAACTAATTTCCAGAATATATATATATTTGTAGTCTTTTTCTATGGGAAAGTTTCACATTCTTGGTTAAAATGAAAGTCTAACTCTTTGAAGACTGATCATGCGTAACGAGTTTTCTTACCCACACCACAGACATCTTTCTAATGAAGAAGTAACTGGAAACCAGCATTGCACAGATCTGTTCATGGTAAGGTACTGTTTGAAGTCTCTGATGTGTTTGTAACGCTTTAAGATAAATATAACAGCATTCCCCAAATAATATGATACAAGGTAACTTGGCTGCCTAATAAGATTATACCTTTTCACCTGGAGTCCAATCAATTTTTGTCATGGAAATTTTTGAAGCAAACACAATCACTGGGAAAAACAGTGTAAAGGAAACTATACACTATTAGTGAGTAAAAGTGAAAATGTCTGCTTACGAAAAAAAACCCCATCTTCCCCTTCTGTAGCACAGGAGATCCTAAACCAGAGTATCAAAGCAAGGTGTTAAGAAAGCAAGTAAATGAAACACATTATTACAAGGTAAGTGGTAGCAGCAATCAAAACACATTTCTGCACAAATGAAGGTTTCTGTGGGTTCTTTCAAAGTATAGGCAGTAAGGGAGACACTCCAAAACTTAGGTGAGATTTGTGATCAAGAGCTGTGGGAGGAGAGTCCTGCATTGCTGGAAGTGGAACCATGTTGGTTTCCACTGGTGCACAATGGGTGCCTTGATCTGTTTGTACAGCTTCCTCTTGGGACTGAGGCCCTCTTTCAAAGCCCTTTCACAGCTCCTGAAACCAAAAGCGGACTGCAGCTGGCTGACTCATGCGATGAGCTGCTGCAATCAGTTTTCAACACTGGCAGATCACCCAAGGCCAATAAAATCAGTGAGACAACTCTAATTATAGCATGCCAAGGGAAAAGCCGGGAGGTTGGGCAGTGTGACTTTAAGGGAGGCGACTGTTGAGGCCAAGCACCAAGCAACATGATCAAAATCATCTGCTGAGGCTTGTTTGCCACCTGTACTTTTAACTTCTGTATGTCTGCTTAATTGTAGAAGCAGTGGCTCCCTTTTTCAGGCCTTCCTCCCTACTCTCCTTCAAGTGAAGGAGGTCAGAAAGTTGCCCTAGCTTCACTAGTGTGTGATTCTGTGAAGAACACTGGGGCATTGCTTTTAAATATACCACTGAATTAAGAGATAAAGCTTTTCAGAAGCCCCGAAAACTCATCTTTATGCTATTAATGGTGTCTCAACATGCTATATTATATACATTAGACAGCCCTAAGTAAAGAGTGTGACCTCATTTTTATTCTTTATCAGCAGTGATTTAACTTAAAAGGAAAACCATGAACACATAAAGGGAAAACCATGGGATACACCATAAAGGATACTGGGAATGAAAGCAGTGCATGATATTACAGATATGGCCATCCTTATATGACACACAAAGTAGGTGTTCCATCGTGGGCAGGACTTGTAAGAGATTAGAGACTGAAGTGTAATGTATACAACACCCGAGCCAAATGCCACCAAAGCTCCTATGTCATGGACACTGGGAACAGCCAGCTCCTGGAAAGAGAAGCAGCACAATGGTTAGCTTCTACTATCTGAAGAAACTAGCAGGTAGTGCTCATGAATGTAAATCTTCTGCATGACATACTGACTAGAGGAACTAGACTGAATACTAAGGAAACAATTTCTAATTCCAGCTTTGCTTTGAACTCCTGACTTGAAACAATCACCTGACCTTGAGCAAATCTCACATCCCCTTCATGTTTTAGTTATGCTATTGGCAAATGGGGATAAGAATATACTGTTCACTAGTTGGACATATACAGTGAAAAGACTGAAGGCTTGCAAGCCACCATTTCCAGCTTCCTGGGCAAGAAAGTCTGCTAGATCAGATGCTTAGCTAGATTATATCCTTATTGTGCTCTGAACCCTTTCTACAAACTGCACTTAACACGGAAAGCAGGGTAAAAGCAGCGGAAATAGAAATTTGATGAGGAAGGAGTTCATGGACTGGCAATGAGACACAACTGAGATTAGATAGGAACCAATGTTATAACTGTCAAGGAATGCCTTTGGAAATTTTAAGATCAAAGTATCTGCTTCCCTGACTCTCACAAATTATTTTGCATTCCTGATTTGTCTTTTCCCTATTGAAGCTGAGTTTGTTTTCTATTTCTGTCAGGCATCATCCACTTTTTTTTGTGCCACATATAAATCTTATCAATAAGAGTACAGATATTTAAAAGTAAAATAGCATGATGAGAATAGACTGCACTACTTGTGGTGTTTGCAATCCACATACGCTGCCTGGATGCAAAGCAAAAAGAGCAAATTATCATCCTAAAGCAGAGGGGGTTTTTGTCTGAAAATACCATGTCCGTTACATGTAAAACTGTACTGGCTGCTGAAGCCTTGACAATCTTTATTTTCAATTTATCTGTATGTTATCATGTCACTATATGAGCACAATGGTATTTAACAAAATGTTCCAAGGTAGACCATCCTCTAAAAGAAATAATGTAGCTGTTTCCACAGATTTTCAGGCAATATCTCAAGCTGCCTTCCAATTAAATTTAACTTGATTCTAGGCTGAAGCTTTCAGTGCAATTGTCCTAATACTTGTGTCAGAATCTACCATATTATACACTTCCTCACTAGAAAAGGTGAAATGAATAATCTATTTCAATATTTTTTCTCTCTGTTGAATTTTCTTTCAGACACTGAGGGGTGGACTTTGATTTGTAATGAAATGTCTAACCCTTTCTGGCAAAGTAAGCAGTAGTTATACATGTCTATCAAAAGATTTAACATATTGTTATGCCATCTCCTACAGACTCAAAAGAATAGGCTGATACTGTGCTCAGTGTTCTGACCTGTCAGATAAGATTAGTTTATTCTGTAGAAAATGCTGCTAGTGAGTGTGCCATCATTCAGTCAAAAATGCAGCTGCTTTTGGTAGTCTGACTTATTCTGCCCTACTTGATTATAAGCGAACTAAACTTGGAATAGCAAAGTTTTTACAGTCAAATTTTCATAGTAAAAATTTTCCAGCAAAAAAATCCGTATAGTACAGACCTGTTATAAGACAAGCATACAGAAAGCCCCTTAATGGCATAACTGCCCAAGCAAAAATTTTCATGTACAGGGAGGAAACAAATCTGTCACTGTAAAGCTAATGAAAAAAGGCAAGCACAGGAAAGGCATTCTTACTCCATTTTCCAAGTATCCACATGGGGACAATGTTAATCACTGTGATCTAGCTGAAATTTTTAATGGTAAAACAACCTTATTTTCATTTTTGTTCTGAAATTTACAGTCATACCTGGAAAGTTGCAACTATGCCCATTCCAGTGCAGCCCATCAATCCAATACATAATGTAAGCATATTGCATGAAGACCTAACAAAGTGCGATGACTCATTTTGCTTCTCTATTAATAAATATCTGATGTACATTGTAATTGCAGCTGAAAAACAAAAAAAATGTGTTATGTTCTGAACAATGTCATATATTGCTTACATTTTAACACCTTTCCCTGTAACACATGACAAGCAGAGTAAAATTATAAGCATAATACAATAAATAATATTACCTTTATCTCTACTGGAATGAAGAAGGTAGTGATTTTCAGGTGAACTTTCAGGTAGAACTAAAACATTATCTTCATCTTAAAATTGCACATTATTGCTATCTAGAACTAACTGCACATCAGTTTAAGACAAACACTAATTTAAATCCCATTCTCCTGTGTGTTTTGGGCACAGAGACATTGCCATTCCACATCAGGAACAGATGTTACAGGGAGATAAGAACCATAAGCTAGTAGTGGGAGGCTTTATTCTGCTCTGAGATGCAGTCTTGTACCAGAACTACATCTCCTTATAATGGATGGTCTGAAGAATTAATTCCTTTCTGCAGTCACCTCCTGTGTGACCTTAATATGCAGTTCACTCCTGACAAACACCTGTACTGAATTAGGAAATAGTGGTTCTTCAGGATATAATAAGGTGTAGACTGGATTCCACAGTTCCATAACACAACACGGTTTCAATCTATCTACAGCTGGAAAAATGTATCAGGTAACTTTGCCCAGGCATTAACAGGTTACATGAAACACACCAAGAGAGTGTGACTGAATGAGGCCCTTAGAAAAGGTTAAATATATGATTTTTACTTTGCCTTAAGGCCGTAATAACGACATGTATGCAGAGGTACACAGCTCTTGACCCTCCAT
Organism: Aleadryas rufinucha; assembly: GCA_013397815.1. Lineage (NCBI taxonomy): Eukaryota > Metazoa > Chordata > Aves > Passeriformes > Aleadryas > Aleadryas rufinucha. The sequence goes on along the minus strand of VZTH01004398.1, from coordinate 376,914 downwards.
CCTCTAGAAGACAATAGAAAATGCCAAGCTTCCTGATTCACATCAGTCATTTTGTAGAGAAGTAGGCACATTGCAGAGAAAACCAGGTGTTGCTTCAACACTGTTCTTCCCTTTGCTGCAGCATCTTAGAACCTAAAGTTTCCCTACATCAGAGTTTTTGCAGAGTAATGATTCCATCTTTGTGCCACTTTTATTTCCAGCATGTTGACTACTTTGCACTGATGAGGTGCTCTGAAGAGACACAAGTGCCTCTAAGCCTGCACTAACTGCTCCTAAGGACCTCACTCTCCAGGTATTACTTATGTCTGCTGATACTGCCATTTGGCTGTGGAATAGTTTTTCTTCAGAATACTGAATACATTTCTGCAATTTAAGCAAGCAGCTTTCACTAATTCTCGTTTCTTCATTCTGGTCAGCCCAAATAGCTTATACATACCTAAAAGTGCTGAAATATTAATCATAAAACCAAAGACACCACTCTCCGGAGGTTTAGTTCCAGTGTCGCTAAAGCAGGAAGAGCAAGAAATTAAAAGTTAATTGAGACCTGTGAAACATAAATGAGACTTACAATTGAAATCCCAAGAGAAATACAACTTGTGTGAACTGCTGCTCTGTGTGTGCTCATCTTCTGCTGCACACTTAGCCTCCATTTGTAGTAGAGAATCTTCCTTTTCAAAAAGAAAGTATATTTTGAAAGCATACTCTTTGAACTGTATTTCTTCTTTTTCTGTATGAATATGCAAATATGTGACAGACCTGTACTTTGCTCAGGAATGACATGATTACATAAATGACATTTTAGAAATGACGTTTCTTTTATCTGCTGAATTAACACTGTGATAGAGTCAAATATATCTAATGGCATTCACTATCTTAAGATGTGAGGGAATTGGGTTTAATTTCCTTAAAATGACTTTATCCCATGAGAGAAATTTTGTTCCAATGCCCAGGAGTGATCATAGCAACTGTTTAATTTACTAATGTAGATACCGCTTAAGAGTACTCTTATCTCCAAGGTGGTGTTTCTTCTGATGAAACACTTCACCCTTATAGGGGATAATTAGAAGTTCACTGGGACAGAGAGAGGGAGCATGAGTGTGAGAATATCTACAGAATTTATATGCATATGTACATGCATGCATATTTATATATATATAAAAAATATCTTATATAGAAAATGTTTCTTGTGTAGAAGATGGAACACCTTCACCACAGAATCCTTTTCCCTCTTTTCCCTACATATGTTCAAACACCCATCCCAGAAAATGCCCTTTCCTCACAGAATGAGCATACTCCTGGGAACACGTGGGCTCAAGCTCTCTCAAGCAGAGCTCTTCTATAGAAGGTGAGTGCTCTGTTGAAAGAACAGTACTGTGATATTGTCACCTCTTTGCACTCCTTCTCTGATGTCTATTTTTTCTTGTTTAACACACAGCCAGTTGATATCTGTTTGATCAGGCTCTGTCGGTCAAGCCCGTGGAAAATATCTAGTTCTTGAATCTTTACATAATTTGAGTGTGAGCTAAGTTTCCAGTTACTGGGCAGTACCAAGAGGCAGGATAGTGTGTTTGAACAGAGGTACCCGAAGAAGTCTACTGTCAGAAATGTAAACACATAAGGGTTTTAGCTAATGCCAAAGTTTAGTGGAAACTGAGCAAAGATTCTGAGAGCAAACCTTCCTCCTAGAGTGGGAGTGTCAATCTGCTGGAGGGTAGGAAGGCTCTGCAGAGGGATCTGGACAAGCTGGATTGATGGGCCAAGACCAGTGGTAGGAGGTTCAGCAAGACCAAGTGCTGGGTCCTACCCTTTGGCCACAACAACCCCAGGTAGTGCTACAGGCTGGGGAACAGTGTCTGGAAAGATGCCCAGCAGAAGAGAACCTGTGGGTGGNCCAGGGGAGATTTAAATTGAAAGGTAGGAAAAAATTTCTTCACAGAAAGGGTGTTTAGGCATTGGAACGGACTGCCAAGAGAGGTGATGGAGTCACTGTCCTTGGAAATATTAAAGGAAAGCCTGGACTTAGTACCACGATCTGGTTAACGATGAAGTTCAGTCATAGGTTGGACTCAGTAACCTCAGAGGTCTTTCCCAACCTAATCATTTGATGAATCACACTGATTCTGTGATTCTGTGTGTGATGGGACAAGTAAGTACTAGCTAGCGATTTTTTTTTATGTAATTCAAGAAGATGAATACTCCTCATCCCAGCAGTGAGGCTGGATTAGGTTTCAGTGCTAAAATTCTGAAGCTACCACTGAGTACAGCCAAAATGACCTCAGCATGAATGCTCTCAACACCCAAAAGAGAAGCACTCTCTACTTAAGCAATCACTCTCAAGGATTTTGACAACTTTGTTAAGTTCAGGAAAAAAGAGTATGACCATCTCAAATGACTTAATTATTTTAGAAATTCATATTTGGTCTCCAACCCTTTCTATGTTACAGGAGGATTTGTGTAATAAAAGTTGCTAAGATGATTTATCAAAACAGGAGGAAGAGTAAGATAAAGGAAGGATCCTTTTCTATGAAAAGCTGATGCAAAAAAAAAAAAAAAAAAACCAGAAAATTCATCTATTTCTTTTTACTAGGTTGGTTCCAAATTCTCAGACCACAAAAGTTTGGACCAGGCTTTTAGACAAGTTTTTAGAACTTCTCAGGCATTAGGAATCCCTCTTCACCTGAATTTTCTTGTTGTAATGCTTTCTGAAGACTTGTTCCAGCTTGTACTCTGTATTAATCTTCTCTTTTATAGTAAAATTGATGAAAACAGTAAATTAAGTCATTTTTGTTTGTTTGACACACCTGGAAATCATCTTAATTCATGTTTCATATATCCCATTTTTAAACCTTGAACTTCATCTTTTCCTTTTGTTTCTGGAGTGTTTCCATTAACACGACAAAGGAGTCCATTTAAAAAGTGGGCAATTTGTGACAATCTTCAAGGACTTTCTCAAATCAGAAACCTCTCTGTGGTAAGTACAGGACTGTAATCACTTCAAAGCTTTTGAAGGGCTTTAGGTGAGAAGAGAATGGAATTGGCACACACATAGAAAGCCATTTGAAGTTCTTGGAACACATCATAAGAGCAATCCAAATAACCTGAAATTGCACTGAACTCCATTTTTTAACAAAAGATTTTCTCAAGCTAAAGGTTTATAGGTGATTTTTGGTGTTGTGGATTTTTAAACTCAGCAGTCTTAGATTATGCTTTAAAGAAAATTCATACCGGGAATGCTATATCTACAATCTATTTACAAAGTACTGCACTGGACTTTTAAGGACACAACCTTCTTAATGTTGTATTTTCCATTAAAAAATCCCTGAAGCTAAATGAAGATTTGCGTTCATATTCATTTTTCTTCAGGTCTGCTGCTTTGGAAAAAAAGATCAGCAAAAAAACCTACTGGTGACTGTCCCTTCCTTGTTATGAAAAAGAAAAAAGCAAATGGCATATTTGAAATAAAAATGTGCTCACTTATTTGAGCTGATGTACAGGTGAGCTCAACCACCATGGAAAAGATGAGAAACTCTGTATGAAAATGACAGCATTTGTGTCACCATCTCAGGCAGTAGAATTTTAAAAACAAACAGTCTTCTGAAGAGTGGAAAGACAGGAAGGTGAAAGAAGACAAGGAATAAATATTTTAGGGCCAAAGGACTCATCATTGAATTTTCTTCAGAGCCATCATAAACTATTTCTCTTCAAACTGAAGTGCCAAATTTTAAAAATAGGAAGATTCTATTCTACCTGCAGGGATTGTGATTTCTCCAGAGGTACCAGCTGGTAGCAAATACCTTCAGGAAAATTCCCTTTACTCTTTCACTGAGAATTCAAACCAGCAAACCACCCCAGCACATCCAAATTGGTTTGGATTTTGAATAGTATGAGTAACAGGACTAATTTGGGCACAACTTTGTCATCTTCTAGGACTCAGCTGCTAAAAAATACAAAATCATATTCATTTTGTCTGCCCAGAAATGTATTTATATGGTTTACTTGATGAGATATTAGCACAGCCTCAATGACAAATATAGGTGTGGTCTCTCACTGTGACAGCTGCTACATGATCGACAAATAAAATTAATGTTACTTCAAGTCATACACAGAGTACTTGGGGAATGTATATAAGAATTACAGAAATGTTGAACTAAAGTTTGTTAATACTCTTCTCCTTTGTGTAACTGGAATTTCCCCATACAAGCTCTATTTAATTTTGATAGTTCATTTTAAGATATTGCACAACCAAAATGTTGCAACATTCTTCCTCTTTTTAATCACTCTTAGATTTACTAAATCACATTCTCAACCACATGATTCAGATTCTTAGGCTAAAGCAATGACCTGCAAATTAAGAATATGATCTATGGTATGACCATTGGCCTGAGTACTTAGAAGGAAACCTTGTATTATTCCCAAGTGCATCTTCTATGAAGTTCTCATTCTTAGACTAGTTGCCTTCAGAATTGTTGCAGATTCTTCCAATGTATGTATCAATGTATATCCTTAGTCCAAATGTGGTGTTTAAAGGATGTAATATAAACAAGGCTTTTAAAAAGCTTTGCTAGTAAATGCAGAGGGCCTGAAATGTGAGTGCGAATCACTGGTGCAGCCTCTTATGTCTTTGTTTTCTTTGGGTTATTTTAGGGTATATGGACATGTATTGTGATTCCATAGCTAAAGGATAAGAATGATGTTTTTTGGGAGCTATTCCATTAAGTTGATATAACTATGGCAGCTGTGATACATTCATTAGAGTGGCACAGTTGTAACTTAAAGGTTTGGTCTGTCCCTTTTAAAAAGAATGACACAATTAAGATACTTGGGCTGTCAACAACTTAACTGCAAACAAAACTGTACATAAAAAACCCACATCCTGTTCTCCCATATATTTTATTCTATGACATGGCTTCAACATAAGAAACATAATTTGTCAAATTTCTTAATACAGGATCTCAAAATATTTCTGAACACAAACCGTGTACAGTTATTTCAAATGTTTTCCTTTTCTAGTTAATAATGGATAAATTGCACTGATCAAAAGCACTTTTGTGTCAGTAAAGCTTTGTATGTAATCAAGGATGAGCAGTAGGGTATTTGTTCAAGTACAAGAACAAGGCTTTCCAAGAGCTTTCCAGATTTGTGCAGAGAGTCTTAAAAAGTTTTGCTAATATAAGCATGAAGCCCAACTTTCTCTGGCTCAATTTGAATGAAGCTCAGCCGTCTTGTGGGTTGTGGTGTCATTTGCTCTTGCCTATAATGACAAACCCTAATTTTCAATCAAATTTTTCTGTATCTGCCAATCAGGTTAGCAGTCTTCTGAAATTATGCATGTCCAAAACGTCCTTCAAGGAATTAGGTCTAGATGTATCTTGAAAGACATCTTTTAAAACCTTGTTTAGATCTTCTGTATATCAGAGACACTCTTGGATTTCTGGCTAATCTTTAATCTATTGAGAGATAAATACTAACATTTTCACAGTTTAGATTTAAATGTTAACATAAGCCATGCATAAAAAATAATTTACACAGAATTGCACATAAATTACTAAGGTTATAGAAAAGAGATGCCAGGCATCTCTTGGGAAGTCTTTTAAACCCATTGGTCCTATAGTGAAATACAAAAAATGCATGTTTGTGGGGATGTGTGTACTGCAAAAGCCATTACAGGGCTTCGAGTCCTGTCATCATCCGGTGCACTTTGGCCTAGTTCTGGAGTTATACAAACAAAATTACACTTCCACCATGTCATCCTAAAGTTTTTCTAGGATCAGGCCTGCGTTGGCTGCAGCAGAAAACTTTCATGTCTTTTCCATCGTGTCTCCAGCGTCTGTGGCTCCAGTGTGCTCTGGCTCTCAGAGGTGCTGGAGGTGTGATGGGTGCCGGGAGTGCCCAGCGTGTCCCCCTGTCACAGGGAGGCCCCGCCACCACTGCATCTCCTCCCCTGGGGACCCCGCACTCGCTCCGGGAAGCCCCTCAGGACACCGCCCATGCTCACACACACAAGCCCGGCACCTCGGGCGCTCCCCCCGCGCCGCCGCCTCACCTGATGTAGGGGACGAGGGGCTCGACGTGCCCCGCCAGCACGGCGATCACATAGGAGATGATGAAGGCGGCCGAGGACCAGCAGACGAGCAAAGCGGGGACGAAAGCCACGCCGGGCATGCAGCACAGCATCGCCGGCAGCTGCCCTGCCCGGGGCACTGGCAGCTGGGCGGCAGCGCCCTGGAGTCACGGCCCGGGAGCGGGGACTCGCGGGGCGCATCCGCGCTCCCCCACGCGTGTGTGTCCCCGCCGGGCAGCGGCGCTGCGCCTTCCGCAGCCCCGGGGATGCCCCGCCGGGCGCTCACTTCCCTTCACTTTCGATTCTCCCCTGCGCTCCCCGCCCCCGACGGCGGCGGAGAGCCAGCGACAGCCGTGGGCCCCTTCGCCTTTCACCTCTGCCGGCACCTGAAGCGCTTCGGAGAGTTTCTGACTGCAGAAAGTCTCCCCACAGCCCGTGTCCCTGTCGCTGCCGGCTCTCCGGGCCGCACACGCCCCGTCGGGGCAGGGAGGCGGGCGGTGAGATGCTGCCGGGCTGTGCTCGCCGGGGTCTGCGGGTCGTGCCGGCGGCTTGTGCCTTCACGCACAAGCCGCGTTGTCTTTAAAAGGGCTAAAGTTGTCTTTAAAAGGGCTAAAAATGGGGTCCAGTGTGAGACTGCAGCGGCTCTTTGCAGGTCGCCGGCCGTGGGGCGGCCGTGGGGGCACGGAAACCGGGTCAGAAACTCTGGAGGTCCCATTGCGGAGTCCTGGACACACCTCATCTGCCCTGGACCTTCGTTTCCAACACATAATGTAGCCTTGATTTGCAAATCTTCTGTGAGATTCACTTTTTCACATGCTTAGATGGAAACCACTGTTTAATTTCAAAATCATGCCGTGTTCAGCATTTTCGCTTGGGTTTAACCTGAAGCCATGGAAAATCTGTCAAGGTTGTTTCTGTTTCCATTGACTGTTTGTAGTTATCTGCCTTCCAAACCAACATCTAAACTCAAGGTCACCATTCTGCTACAAAGACATGTGTACATGCTTTTCCTCTCTCCCTGAGAATGTATTGGGAGTCTTGCCTTCGGTGCACATTCCCTGTGGTGGATGTACACAAGGTGAGTACTTGGCATGCCTTTGAAGGTGTTAGGAAGGGGGATAGAAATGAAATAAAAGGATTAGGGACAGTATATCTTAATGCAAGTACAGAAAAGTAATAAAAAAAATTATTCTACCACTAAAACTGGAAGTACTCTACAACCTTCTTCTTGGCAGTAGCAAGTTGCTCATGCTCTTAACATATAAATTGAACATAATAGTTCACACCACACCACAAATTCATACTTCATATTTCCACAGCTAATCTGTCTTCTAGTAATTTTGAGTGACAGAAATATCTGTCTGAAAAGAATGAGTTTATTTCTCTTCATGTTAAAGGTGCAAAAATAATGGAAGAGAATTAATATTTGATCTGTCTTAATATGCTGTTTTAAAAATTTCTGTTTAATTATGCCTCAATATCAGGTATCTTGAGTTTTTTTCCTCTTGAAACAGAAAATTAAAGAAATACTATATGAGAACTAAATCTAGTCTCTTTGGTAAATAAATGAACTGCAGAAACTCCTTGATGTTAATTATATTTATAGAAGTAGAATTTTACTTTATTGTGTGTCAGTAATTTAGTATTCTGGTTTGGTCCCTTGCAGAAAGAGGATGGAATTCACTTTATTTTACTGCATCAACATTTAAGTCACATTGTTGGAAAAATGCTCCATCCACAGTTCTGCAAGTTCCTTGTACTACCTTTACTTTTGTAAGTAGTAAATAAATCACTCTCAAGTGTGAGTTGAGTATTTAAACTCCTCACATGACTTTTTGAAGTGCCTGAACACTATTTGGAGTGAAAGAAAAAGACACGTTTGGCTCGAACAGGTGGCAACTGACTGTTTGGTGATCACTAGCAAAGGCTCTTTGTTGCTATGTAAACATTTATTGCAGCCCATGTGATGTATAATTTTCTTTATAATTTTATTGCAGAAGGTAGTCAGTAACAACATATAATTTGAGCAGTGATCTTCAATTGGTTTTTATCAGAAGCATTAGTATGTTCTTTAAAGATCATTAGAAGCTGCACAGAGTAAAAAATACAGGTTACTCACAAACTTGGGAGTTGTTTTATCTACTGGACTTGAGAACACTAGTGTGATATTTCAGAGAAGGTCTATAATTTATTTTGCTTTCAATAAATTATATTAAAACCTTAGCAGTATAAAAATATAAAATAACTATGGGCTTTCATTTAGCTCCATGGGATTTTTTAGATGAAAAATTAGATATGAGTGGATAATGTGTGCTTGCAGCCAGAAAACCAGGTGAATCCTGGGCTATATCAACAGAAGCATGACCAGAAGGCTGAGGGAGGTGATCCTGGCCCCCTGCCCTGCTCTGGTGAGACCCCACCTGGAGCACTGCATCCAGCTCTGGAGTCCCCTGTACAAGACATGGACCTGTTACAGTCCAGAAGAGGACCACAAAATGATCAGAGGGGTGGAGCACCTTTCTTGCTGAAGAAAGGCCAAGAGAGCTGAGGCTGTTCAAACTGGAGGAGAGAAGGCTCCAGGGACAACACATTGCATCTTTTCATTATTTAAATGGGGCTTAGAAGAAGGACAGCCAGAGACTTTTTACTAAAATCTGTAGTGACAGCACAAGGGGAAATGGCTTTAAACAGAAAGAGGGTAGATTTAGATTACATATTAGGAAGGAATTCTGTATTCTAAGGGTGGTGAGGTTGGCACAGGTTGGCCAGAGAAGTTGTGGATGCCCCATCCCTGGCAGTGTTCAAGGCCAGGCTGGATGGGGCTTTGAGTAATCTTGTCGAATGGAAGGTATCCTTGTCCATGGGAATGGGGTTGAAACTAGGACATCTTTATGGTGCTTCCTGAACCAAATCCTTCTGTGATTCTATGATTCTGTAATTTAACAAAATGTTCAGACTCCTTCAAATTAGAATTATTAGAAAAATAGGTATGTCAAGATGTGCAAATAATAATATCCACGCCAGCGACTGGAAAACATATAAAGGTAAAGGAAATAATAATGAAAAATCTAAAATAGCCTATGCTGCTGGTACTTGTATCCCCTCTTTTCTCCTCTTTTACTCAAAAGCTGGTTTCCATGGATTTTACATTTATTATATATGAGTACTCTTTATCAAGTGTATTTTCCAAACTCATTCATTATGAAATTACCTGTAATATAAAAGACCTAGTTAGAAGACTCCCCTTCCCCAAACATGTTGGTCTTTAATATCTCTGCATGGTGTTTACATTGAACCTGTGCAGAATAGTTACAGTAGCATTTACTTCCCTGATTTGGTAAAGAACTTCCCGGAAGATGGAAGGATGGAAGAACAAGTAAGACAAGAAAATGGTAAGCAATAAAAGTTTGGAACAGGAGCAAGAGAGACGTAGGTCAGTTACTTCTTGAGGTCTTTTGCTACACACAAGCACTAGGAAAAAAGCAGCCTTAATCTGTGAATGTAGTGCCTAAATTTTTTCATTAACAATTGGTTATTAACTGGTTTATTAACACAGGTTGTGCCAGAAATACATTTACAGAAGGGATCAAAGACACTACCCGTAACTTCTTCAGATTACTGTGTGGAGAGTTCAAGCTGGTTTTTGTGGTATCTCTTCCCTTCCTCTTTGGTCACATGCCAATATCTGTAACCTTCTCTCAGTGACAAAAACACATGTAAAGTATTCTCACTTCTGACACAAAATTTGGAATAGCAATAGTAACAACCCACAACATCTGTGAAGCCTGACACTGCGAGGCATTCATGGCATGACGTTAATATTTCTAAAAGGTAATGTGATTTAATTATAAAGCAGTTTTCAGGTGTTACTGTTTAAAAGATGGTTTAATTTTCCCCATTTGTTTTGGGTCTCCTCTGTAGCTAGCTGGATTATATCTAAATGTCTAACCAAAATGCAGGTAAAAGATGTCTCATCTGTCAAAAAGATTGGACTAGTCAAAAATTGACAGGTCCCTTAAGAATGAAGAGAGGTAACTACTGGGTTGAAATTGTGTAATTTCATCTCTTAAAAAAAAAAATTAGAAGCTTCCTCTAGTGCAGGACAGATTAATATCTTGCAATAATGATGAGGTGTGAAAAGGTTTATTCCAGAATTTCTAGGGAAGATTAGCTCTCAATATGTATTCTTTTTTTCTACTACTCCACTCTCTATTTTCAGTTACTTTTTGGGTGTTATTTTTTCAAATAAAATGTTTATTGGGAGAAATCTTTGTTTCTAGAATGCATGAGCTGTAGACTGACAAGGGCTATAAAGGGCAAGAAAGAGACTGTTTAGCTGCAGATGAACCATTCTTCAGTGGCTTTGTTGTCCCTCATTCTAAATGAGGTAGTGAACATGCTGAAGCAGTTACTGGGAGAATTTGGCTCTGGCATTTTGATAATTTTGGCAGTACATTTTTGTAGAAGCACATTTTTAGTGAAAAGGACATCATTCAAAGTGAAATGGGAGCTTTTTATGTGGCCTTGCCATCTGAAAGAAATACCTTTGCAGTTTTCTTAGTGGTACAGAGTAGCTGACAGTAAGTTGCTTGCTGAAGATTAAGAGAAAGTAGTGAAATTCATGACCTGAGTCAAATTAGAATGCAAAGGGATTAAAGGAATCAGACTCTAAACAGAGAGAATTTGGTCAGTCCTAGGAAAAGCTACCAAAATATCTTTTGTCTCAACATCAGAAGTGGCTAATGATGTGGCTACATCCAACACAAAGCCTCCTGAAATGGGGAGTACTCACTGCTGAAAAATCAAATTCTATTTCCATATGTTAATCTAGATTTGCCAGCACAATTTATGGGTGTTGGTTTGTCTACCTTTACCACATTGTACTGCTAAATATAGGGCACTCCATTATTTCTTCCTGTATGCCATGCTTTGCACATTGCTGGCTGAATTGCTGTTTGCTTCTTTCATGAGCTTCCTTCTTGTGTGTCTGGCCACAGCTGACACCAAGGTCTAATAGGGCCAGAGAGAGCTGCTATACATGTGCTTCAGGGTAATATTGTGAAATCTCTTTCTGTTGAAACTGCTTGATTCCAGCTGATATATACGTAACAAACATACGCACTTAGTAAAATGTAGTTTTACAAAACTTACATATTGTGTCCAATTTTGTCTTTTCAGTTTTAACAGACCGTTCTTTCCACCCTTTCTTGGCCTCTGTCCATGTCCTTCATAGTTCTTCTACATCAAAGGTTTGTGCTGCATAGCTAGTCCCTTATGACCACAAATAATACGGAATAAAGGCAGAAGGATTGTTCTTGTTCAGTAAAAATGCAGTGAAATCAGTATCACGAGGCATAAACAAATGCTCAGCTTTGTAGCTGGCAATGAGCACTGCAATAACCTGTGGGAGCATCACTGCTTCTTATTTGTTTGAGAAACTTTGAATTGAGGAAAAGCTGCTGCAATTCGGGAGTCCCAGAGAAAAGATCATGAACTATACCTGTGTCTTGTCTGTACCAGCTCCTTCACACTCGTGAGCAGCAGTTAACAACTGGACTCGATGGTCTCAGAGGTATTTTCCAGACTAAAGGATTCCATGTCTCTATGTTCTGAAATAAAATGGATATGAAGAGCAACAAATAATATGACTTTCCAAAAAGGTATTTTAGCAATTATTTCCACTCTACTCTCTATGTAGTCTCTTAAGCATTTTTAAACATAAAAAGTATATTTTCAATCATCAAAGGAAATTGTTCATCCTAAAGAGGTCCTTTAACTATGTAATCCTTCTGTCTGATACTGTGATCCCTATCAAATGATGGAGAGCTAACTAACCAAAATTAGATGCCCTTCGCATGTTCTGAACCTCTATCTCTCTACTGTGATGTAAAAGGTACATGTTATTTGATATAGCCACAAAATCTTAATGACCACTGTTATTCACTGAAAGCACCTTCATTATTTCCTACTGTGTGCTGCTGAGTGGATTTAAAAGGCTACCCTGCCCATTCCAACTATCAAATCTATACAGTCTGTTCTCTCTGCCATTGCAACCTAGCAGGATTAACAAAAGAAACATAAATTCCATCACTATCATATAACAATGCCATCAGTGTACTAAAGGCCCTGTGTTTCTAATGTTAAAATAAAAAATAATACTTTTTACTCTTTAGAATAATCCAGCATTTCATAGAACTAGACTACTGTGAGAAATTCTATTCTACTCTATTCTAGTCTACTCTAGTTAGAATGATAATTAAATATCAAAGATAATGAACTCTAACTGTATATTTTCAAAAAGAATGATCAAATTTAATATTTAGAAAATAAGGTTACATTCATATCTTTCCTAATATACATTAAATATATTAAATCACAGCCTGGGGAGGTTTTCCAGGGTCTTTCATCCACTTCATTAGGGACTTCAGAAACAGACATACAGATATGATTTGGTTTGAAGGCCACAGTCTATTTAAATTTAGTTTACCATTGCTAAGAGCATATCTCTTTAAAAAGCAAGAGCTTGCTGTAAAGAAAACCAAGGACAAAAAACCCAACACCCCAACAAAAACAACAGAAGCCCCAAACCAACCAAAACCAAGAGCAAATGCCAGATTCTGCAGAGTTTCAAAAGGTTTCTTCTGGCTTTCTGCAAGCATTTATTATTTTAGTTTGAAGTGTGCAGGAAATAACAGATCTTTCTGAGTAAAATGTTGGCGAATATTATGCTTAGAAAATCTGATTTTGCTGCCAGGTGCACATGCTGCCTCAGCTTCATCTAGATGCTCACTTTCAGAGATTTCTGAAATGGCATTGTTCCAGTCCTTTGCTCTCTAGGCTCTGCTTTTTCATCTGTTTCTAAGATACTACTGTTTTCTCTTTAGTTATACCTCATTTTTGCCAGCCATACTCTTCAGATTATTGTAAATGTCCTTTCTAGTATCTGCACAAATAAAAAGGAAGTGGAAAGGGTAGGAATTGATGTTTAAGAGATAATTTTTTTCCTGTAAAGAAATGGGGACAGTAGAAAAGTGGGGTGTGAAGCAAAAAAAAAAAGGATTCTATATTCTATCAACACAATTTTCAAGTAACAAGTCATAAATGTTCCTTGCATACCTGTCCAGAGGGTTGGGAACTGAACATCTGAGGGTTTTCAAAAGTACTGAAATACTGAGCACGACTTTAAAATCTCCACTTTTGCTGCAGTACTAAGTGAAAACTCTCACTAGCTGCATATAATTAGAATGCATTTGCTCATGAGGCTAAAATTACTGCAGACTGATTAAGAGATAATCCATTACAAGACACAGCAGCAAGGTCTAACAGTGTCTCTCAGAAACCGATCACTTATATTCAATATCTATTTTAGAGGTAATGTCAGTGGGATTGAGTCTCACCAAAGGCTAAGAGCTCTAAAAATGGTGAGTCAAAATGAGATTATGTGTTGAAGAATAGAACGCTGCTCAGTCACTGTCTTTTACTCTTTTATGTTCTGAGTGACTAATGTGATTTAATTATGGTATTTGATGGATAGTGGTACTACCAAATTCACAGTGCCATACAAAGCTATTAATTCCAGTATGCCTAAGGCTCCTGCTTTAGATTTCAGAAGCACAGATATTACAGTTTTTGGTGGGGGTGGACTGGCAGGGAGAGAGGTCCTAGAAGGCCCTATTATCCCCCAGTTCCTTTCCATAGAATGTGCTCATTCAGCTCTTCAAAGTACTGACAAGCACACCAGCTTGTTTTGACTGCTCTTTAGGGCCTAGCTCTCTACAAAGTCCTCTGTTGGCTCCTAGGTGCACAGAAAATACTTAAATGCTTAGAGGAGCTGGTCCTTAAGGATATGTTAATATAGTAAATGAACAAGAAAGTGTAACAGAAAAATCTTGGGGGGGCTTTGGCAGGAAAGAAATGGGCCAGAGAGAGAGGGGCTGTAGGTTCTGGCTGCCAAAATGTCACATTAATTTTAACCCAGATCGTGTGAGTTGTGAAAATCTGGCAACACAGTTTTCAGTGTGGATTATCAACTCTGTGCTTCATCCCAGGAGCTCAGGTAACCTGCCCTGATGTCCACACTAGCAAGGCTTCACTGGTACTCATCTTCTGCTAAACAGGACAAAGCTCCCCTGCATACTCACATGTGCCACTCGTGCATGATGATGAGATGTAATTTCAATGGTAGTTTTTGACAACCAAGGAAAAATTAGGATTTCTGGATTATGTTTATGTTAATAAAACAGCTTTTATTACATTTTTCTTTCCTTAAATGTTACTAAATAAAGACTCTTCACACCAAATGCACAAAGGTAATAATGGAACAGAGGTTTAGGCAGTTTTCTAGATTGCTATGACAATAAATAGGAATTTAGATGCTTTTATGTGAGCTTTTGAAAACTTTAATCCTTCTGAGCATGTGCATTACAAGAGTGAGTAGTGAAATAATTGCCTTTTTTCCTCCACTCCATTCTTCAGAGCATGGGGCAAACCTGTTCACAGATGTGTTGAAGAACTTCTGGGATTTAGAAAAAGTTCTTAGATCTATTGTAGATCATTCTAGTGAATAGGGCAGGAATACGAATGATGGCTGCATAAATACAATAAGCAAATATAAACTGGCCTGTCTCTGCTGCAAAACTGTTCTTTGATGATAGCCATACTTCAAACAAACTCTCCACAGGTGAGTCACTACCCCTCTATTCTGAACTTTAACTTGCCTGACTTGAGACACCTCTGAATGCTCAGAAGTTCAGAGCATTCACAAAGGAAACCAAAATCCCTAAGAGTGAGCTGCCGAGCCTTCAGAGTATCATGAGCTATCTCCTGTATTGTGAAAATTCAGACAAAGTGAAAAAGGCATCAAACTTGCTGATTTTTGTCTTTACCTTTGTGGTCAGTAATTTTTGCCTCACAGAAGTGCTACAAGATTAATTCATGTTTATGAAAGAGACCATACAGAGATGAATACAGGAAACCTATGATGATGTTAATTCTCTTTTCTCTAGAACAAGATTCATGGAATGTGCAGTGAATAATATTCTTGGCTAACAGAGAAGCTTGAGATGCTTGGTTGATTATTTCTGGTCTTCTGCCTCAACCAAAGGTAATTACACTGTTGCCTCAGATATTTAGCCCTTACTGCTCTCCTTTCCCAGCAAATTAGAATGCAAAAGACCTGGAAAGAGCTACTACTGAACAAGTTTACTGTGTCTAGTAACAAGTTCTGCCTTCCTCAAGATTTTGAGCATTATAGAATCTCCATTCCTGTTGAAAGAAAGTAGGTATTATTTTCCTTTTCAAAGTAACTTCTACCCCCTCTTAGAAAGGTCTAACTGTAGTAAGAAAAACATCAAAAATTTAGAGTTTTCTAAGAGCTAAGAGAGAATAAATGTTGGTGAAGGCAACTTGCAGAAAATGAGGATCAAGATAAAGTGTGTTTATAACTATTTGACTGCTTATTTAGATTACATCATAATCCACAGGAGGCATGCCTTTGAGTTGAGTGCTGCTACGTGCACCTTTGAGTTAATATAAATACAAGAACAGTCAAGTAGATTATCCCAAGAGCCCAATGGTTTACACGGATAATGACTTGGCAAGGCTGTTAAGTGTATGTTGGATTATGACGGCAGCACCTAATTTTTACATATCCTGACATCTAGTGGAATTTATTGCTCCTAGCAGAATATCTAGGTTAATTTGCATCTACAATGACTGGGAGAAATGGAGAAAGTTAAGTATCCCATTCTTGGATACAATGATAAAGTTCTCACCTGGAGAACTGCCTAAATAGTGCATTAGATAAAATGTGAAAACAGAAGAATTTGGCCTAAGCCCTGCTGCTTTCAGACACATGCCTACAAAGCCAGCTGCAAAGTGATACAAGGCCCCGATATGGTTTCTGGTTTTGATCTTGGAAATAATTTCTAGTGACAGACATAGAATAATCCCAGCAACTTGGATAGATTGTCTCAAAATGTATTTGAGCTGCATCTGCTATGTGTACCTCAATAGCTTGCTGTTCATTAGCAAGCTGAGGGTGGCCTTGTTTTCATCCCTTTTCCATGCCTTTCACTGAATCACAGAATCATCAAGGTTGGAAGAGACCTTAAAGATCATCCAGTCCAACCATCAACCCACCATAATCACCCCTAAAATGCATCCCCAAGTGCCACATCCAGATGCCTCTTGAACACTTCCAGAGATGGTGATCCTAGCACCTCCCTGTACAACTTATTCCAGTGCCTGTCCAGTCATTCAGTGACACTGTTCTTCTAATACCTAACCTAAACTTCCCCTGGCACAACTTGAGGCCATTTCCTCTCATTCTTTCACTTGAGATGTGGCAGAAGACGCCAACTCCCAACTCACTACAACCTCCTTTCAGATGGTTGTAGAGAGCAATGAAAGCCCTCCTGAGCCTCCTCTTCTCCTGACTAAACACCCTTGTTTCTCTGGAATAATTAAACCTTTGATGGACTGAAGATGGGAAGAGTGTATGAGTCCATGGCAAAATGAAATATAGGGGAACATCTGGAGTATAGAGTCCTGTTTCCGGTCACAAGCTGGTTAGGCTGTCTCTCAAGACTTGATAGGTATTCCTCCTATTCCTATTTGAAATATATTCCAGAACATGGTTTTGTCTCCTTTTTTTGTTTTGTTTTGTTTGCTTTGGGTTTTCCTTTGTTTTGTTTTAACCTGGTGACAGTATAGCATTTAATTTAAGTAAGTTTCTGATCTTCATTTCTGTGATGTGAACAAGTCAAAACCTTTTAGTGTCTTTCTAGAAGGAAGGATCTGGTTGTTTCTTTTCATGCACCTATTTCAGTTTAAATATATATTCCTTGAATATAAGTATTCTACAAGAAAGGACAGATATAGCGCCATCATGATTTGTTCAGCACCTTTTTATATCTGTGTCTACTGGTATGCTTTGTCTGATACTTTTTGAAATAATTTAAAAATTATGTGAATTTTAATCATTTTACCACATTGGTGTCACATGGAAGTATTTATTGGTCTGTATAAATGTATCATCTCACACTTTGTTTTAATTATTAATCCAGGTCTTGAAGTAATTCGGCTTCCCCTGACTGGTTTTCTGCTTTACATTGGTGATATGTCTCTCAGCTTCATCTTTTCAGCACATTCACTTTCATTTCTGCATTGACGTTGGATTGTTGACCAGAAATAGATTTTTTTTTTACCAGAAATAGGGGTTTTTTCTCATAATCTGCATATGTGCTATACCTCAGTTCTCAATGAAAACCTCAGTCTGCTGACTCAGAATTCCAGGCCATCACGGGTACTGCCAGCACAGTGCTGTAGGCGGTGGTAAAGAGATGCTGCTAGGCAGTAATAATAGCTGAGTAATAATAGTTTAATAATAATAGCACAGTGCTTGAACAGAAGGGACAGGTGAGGGAATATGTAATTATATTCCCCTAGGGGAGTACTTTGGCACATTGGTGAGAATATGTGAAGGAGAAAGTGCTGGCTGTGCACAACAGGAGGGAAATTTAGCTAGAGTCTTCTATGTACCAAGACTGGAAGGCTGGGTTATCATGAAATGCCAAATAAGTATTATCAGGCTGATAACACACCATAAAGAGGAGGAACACAGCACGATGAGGCTCTGCAGGTAACCCCTGGTGAATTCGCCATCCTGTCCCATGACTCATTGTCAGGAAAATCCACAAATGCCAGAGGTTTATGTCCAAAAAGGAGACAGAGGAGTCCTGCAACTTTATTTGAATAAAAGGAGAGTCCACCGGGGCACATGACCATGGGGTTTTCTCTCTCTCGAGGTTTCGGAGGGTGCAGCCTCATTTTATCCTAAACTCCCGGCTGCGCATTGCCCTCTTCCATTCCCCATTTGCTGAGGTACAGGGAAGGTACAGCCTTCCCCAACCACCTACTACATATCCCCCCTTGAACCTACGATTTTACCCCAAAGCTCAGAAACTCAGGCTTGTGCAGGACCTTGTCTGTTTCAGGAGCCAAGTTGTCTGAGCACTGCAACAAACCTGCTGCCCAAAGTCAGTAGAGACATCAAGACCCATTTCAAAGACGTTAACACTCATAGCTTCACCCATCAAATTGTTTGTAAAGACATTAGCATTCCTCTCACCCTGGAGAAAGACAAAATGTTGTGACACAAGAAAGTAAATAGGAGAAGGGTTCAGTGGCTTGGGAGAGATGTGCCAAAGAGCTGTGCCTTCCTGGGTATTTCTTAATGTACAGCCAGGTGTAGTCCTCTCACACCACAACTGTGTAAGCGTACTGGGACAAAGTTCTGGAAAGGGTCAGCTGCTGTTACTTCACACAGGAAATAGAAGATCACAAGGGTGATGTTTGTTAATCAGAAAGGTCACTGCAGGCAGTTTTAAGAAATACTTAGAAGACCTTTTGATGCAGAGATAGACTAGAGAGGTAGGTGCTACTATGCTTGGCCTCTGGCAGGCCTATGACACCCCATCATTTTGCTGTGGCCACCAGCGGTGCCTCCACCTGACCAATGTTTGACAGCGGTGAAACCAAGAGGGTCCATCNCTGCAGCGCCAGACCTATACCTGCCTGTCGCACAGGTATGGGCCCTGCCTCTGCCTCGGGGGCCTCGTCCTCATGATCGTCTCCGCCCTGCAGTTCGGGGAGGTCAGTACGGCGCCGCGCCGGCGCGGCGTGGCTGCCCCCTTTTTCTCCTGCCTGCCTGCCTCCCTCCCTCCGTGCCGAGCCGAGCGGGGCCGGCGGGACAGGCGCAGCCCCGCGGCTGCAGGGCCCCGGCGGGGTTTGGGGCTGTTTTTACCCTGGGGAGCCGGGTAGTTGTGTTGTCCCGCGAGCAGCGAGGTCCCTCGCCGGGCGCCTTGCGGGTGACAGGTTCCGCCCATCGCGGTGCCCCGTTCGCGCTGTGCCGAGGGCGCTGCCGCAGGCCCGCCGTGCCCGCGGGGACGGGCTCTGGCTGCACCCCGGAGCGCAGCCCCGCGGCCGCTCCCGCTCCCCAGGCCACCCTGTCCCCACCTGTTGGGCTGCGGGGAGCGCCGGCGGTGGCAGCGCCGGGTGTCCCCTCGGGGGGTTAGCCGGGGTTCTGACAGGTGACACTGCCCGGCGTGCTCGGGCAGCTGGTGTTGGCTGCTCTTGTGCAATTCTTTTCCACTTCCCTTATCAGGTGACTTATTGATGCCGTGTTTTTGTTTGAGTCTTTTAAAGCCTGTGCTGGATGTCACCTTCACATGTCGACTGGGAGTGACAGAATCTTTCCCCTTTCCGGAGTTTAAGGAGTTAAATGTATCCTCCCTCCAAGCTGCGCGCCCGAGGCTGCTTTGCTCGCTACTTGTTACTTAGTTCGCCCGCATCATTTTGTAAATGATGCAATGTAATTACACTTTTTCTAGATACGATTTTACACGGATGTGTTGTACGTTTAAATCTTCATTTCACATTGTCCTATCGATTTGGTAAGTCATCGGTGAAGGGGTCTGGAGAGGAGAAAATTAATCCTACTTCAGTGCAGTGTTTGTGAATATAATAAGGAATCAGGGAAATCAAATATTTTTGTCAGTCTAAAAGGATGGCAGTGTTCAATGCAAACAGACTGGAATTTCCTGATTCCTAAATTGTTCCTTTTTTTTTTTTTCCTTCTCTGTTTTAATTTGATGGGCTTTTTCAGATGCAGGGGAAAAAAAAATGGGCCATGAAGGGGATTAT
>VZTH01004398.1:341057-354590 GCA_013397815.1 Aleadryas rufinucha | reverse complement strand
TTTTGTTTGAGTCTTTTAAAGCCTGTGCTGGATGTCACCTTCACATGTCGACTGGGAGTGACAGAATCTTTCCCCTTTCCGGAGTTTAAGGAGTTAAATGTATCCTCCCTCCAAGCTGCGCGCCCGAGGCTGCTTTGCTCGCTACTTGTTACTTAGTTCGCCCGCATCATTTTGTAAATGATGCAATGTAATTACACTTTTTCTAGATACGATTTTACACGGATGTGTTGTACGTTTAAATCTTCATTTCACATTGTCCTATCGATTTGGTAAGTCATCGGTGAAGGGGTCTGGAGAGGAGAAAATTAATCCTACTTCAGTGCAGTGTTTGTGAATATAATAAGGAATCAGGGAAATTAAATATTTTTGTCAGTCTAAAAGGATGGCAGTGTTCAATGCAAACAGACTGGAATTTCCTGATTCCTAAATTGTTCCTTTTTTTTTTTTTCCTTCTCTGTTTTAATTTGATGGGCTCTTTCAGATGCAGGGGAAAAAAAGATGAGCCATGAAGAGTATTATCTGAAACTCTTGGATGTAGCACAATCAAAACTTTATTTTGTGTACTAACACATCTTTGCATAAATTCCTTAATCTCTGCTGTCTTGTGGGGACCACAAGTTCCTGAAACGTTTCAAAGCCGTCAGCAAATTAAGTAATTGTAAAGTACTCGTAGGCACCTGTTTGCACATGATTATTAACTTGGATTGGTGTAGATTTCATGGTGGTGTAAAACTGAGCATAGTTTTGCATTTCTTCAGAATGGGGACTTAAAACACAAGTTTAGGGTATCACAGAACTCTGAAGGTTTTTAAAAATATTTCAGTAGTTGTCTTAAGTTATGGCTGATATTGGTGAGAATCAGTCAAAATCACTGCTCAGATTTTCCTACTAAATCTTAGTTTGCTGCTTCCAGCCCTTTAAAAGCTACTTGGAAAGCTGAGATACAATTTAGAGAGTGAGCAAAAGAACTGGGAGATTCATGTAGGATTCGTGTATAATTCCAAATGATATGTTAGGAAAAAAGAAAAGTGACCAGCAATGTTTTTAGAAAAAGCAAGCTAAAATACACCATGAAACATCTGCATTTTTTTGGTTTTCTTTTCAAGGGTGGGAGATAAGCCTGGTAAGAGATGTTTGCATGCATTTTGCTTTTGCCTGTGTATTTTGGTAAACAGTTGTAATTCGATGATTTAGGCGAGGCAAGGCTTATGAGAATGAACACTTAGACCTCGTCTGACAACTATCGTGGGAATGAAAAATGCTTCTCTTCTTCAGTACAGAGAAGGCAGCAACTAATAAAAAAATGTAAAACTCTTTGGAAAATGAAACCAAAAAATCTTTCTAGAAATTAACAGCTAAACCACTTTTAGCCATCTGTGGGAAACTGAAGCAATAAAAAGCAGTGTGAGGCCGTGCTTATCAGACCCTGGTGTCTGAACAGCATTTGCAGTTCTGCTTTTCCCCCACCCCCAGAGCCAGCTTTTTTTTTGTTCTTGTAGGCAAAATTAGATCTGATTTCTTAAGTTCATGCTAATATCAGTATTACTGGTGGAGTAAAAATGGATGGTTAGGGCAAATAATTTGAGACTGGTAATGATGTTCTCACAGCCAGAAGCTGAAAATGAGCTTCAATTGAAGGAAAACCTTGAGCTCAGTGAAATACTAGGGCACTGAGCATGATTCAGAAGTATTTCTGCAAAAACATACAGGGTAGCCAGGTCTAAGTCAATGCAGTTCCCTGGATGTAAGATGAGCTTTAAGTATTAGGGCAGTTTGGTTATAAACCCTTCTTGGCCATCCTTCTGTAGGTAGCTCTGCTTTGTGAAATGCTTTGTAACCAGAACATGCCAGAGCCACTGTTATCATCTGTTGGATACAGTAGCTCCTAATAGGTGGTGTCTCTCACCTTGTTTTTTAATGTTCCCCTGGTGGTTTTATAATATCAATGTGGAAAGTTGAAGCAAAACATCCTCTAGGCATTATTGCCTGATGCATAATGTGTCAGGAGGAAACAGTTTCAGGGAAAAAATGTATCAGGTAGGAAGAGTTTTTAACTTTGTTCCTTGATGTGTTCCTAAGAGATCTGTCCTCTGCTCTTTTTGGCTGGAGTTACACGAAAGACAAAGAAAAAGGCTGGAATGGTTAGTGTTTTTCTTCTGGAGAGACATATTATTCATATAATATATTCTTACTCGAATACTTCTGTATTTCTTCTAGACACAGATCAGTCACTGTGTGTCACTTTGTCATTACCAGTAGGAGCAACTACGCAGTTTCCACATGGATATGAACTTCCAGTGTGTACTGTATTAAACCGAGTATTTGGCAGAAGGACTTAATGATTATGCGTAGAAAAGTGTAATAGTGTGTGTTTTTAAGATGATTCCTGACCTTGGTATTTAAGGGAGGAGATTTTTATGCCTACCTGGGCAATCTGTGTCGTTTTTGTTAGGGGAGTGGAAGTGTGCTGATGTGATCTTGGTTACAAAGAGACCGTCTGCAGCTCTGGCAGGAATTGCATGTGTGCTCTTGTCAGCCAGACACATGATGGAGCTTCCCTGCTCTATGGAAGGCTTTAATTTGCTTTAGTGGTGATGAGGGCAGAGAGATGTGTATCCTCTTAAGAGGGAGGAAGGTTTGTTTATGGTTTTAGATGTGACCTTAGAGAAATGGTACATTTCATAGTTCCCACAATACAAGAAATAAGCGATAATAACATTTAAATCTAGGAAGAGTGGTGTAAAGTAACTATCATAAAGAACTACCTACTATCTATCAAACTAACTACTATAATAAAATACTATCCTTTCCTGGTTTCCTTTGTTTTGTTGTTTTCATTTGTTTGTTTTGGTGGTTTTTTCCCTCTCCAGTGCATACAAATATGTACTTATCCGAGTAAATTAAGCCACCATGCCTTCAACTCTAAAACAGCACAAAATGCCGCTGTAGTTTTCAAGGTTGGGCTTTCAATGTAAAAGATGTCGTATCAAGTTTATCTCAGAGGAGAACCTTTATATTTTATGCTACTTTTATCTCAAAATACTTGGACTTCTTTGTTATGTTGAAGCATAGCTACCACTTTTAGTGTTGAAAAATCGTGGGTTTTTTCCTGGCTGTTTGTTTGCAAAGCTCAGATTTGGGAAGTGTGTATACTTCAATATGTCCTGTATGAGACTAGAAAGAAAGATGAGCAAAATTGTGCATGGGTGTGTGTGTGTGTGTGTGTGTTAGGGGTTTCTTGCTTGTATCAAAGTATATTGGACTTAGGGCTCAGTTTTGGGAAAACATTCCTGAACTTTTAAATACTGAGAGACAAGGGGGAGGTGACCTGAATAAAAAGTAGCTTAAAAAGAGTGTACATAAATCATGAAATCCTTTGTTGCAGAGAAAAGCAAAGTTTGTTAATTAAGTATACTCTTCAATTCTGGGTCTCATTGCTGGCTCAGTGTCATAATTTAGTTGGGACTGTGGTCTGCTCAGTTGTTTATTAATGCGTAGATTGATTTGAATGAAACTAGTTGTGGTTAAACTTTTCAAAACGTGAAATTTAAATATCTAACTTTACAAGGTGGTGACATCAAGTGGTTTTGGTTTTTTTTCTGTGCAGGTTGTCTTGGAGTGGAGTAGAGACCAGTATCATGTTATGTTTGATTCATACAGAGACAATGTCGCTGGCAAATCATTTCAGAATCGGTAAGCTTTACCTGCACTTGACAGTATTGCACAGTTTACTCTCTAATTAAATATTTAAATAAAATATATTAGTTGAAGTAACATACTGTTGAGTAGAACCTTGTTGTATGGGCTCTAAAACTGCAGCAATTTTTAAACTTAATGGTTTAAATATACTGCGTAGTTAGTGCATAATCTCCCAGTTTGGAAGATTGGCATTTGAAAGCTCTAGTTATATAGAATTTACATTTTAAATGTGTTTAATTCATCCAGTCTCTAATGAAACATCAATATGGTGACAATGTTAACAGTGAAGGGAAGACATGGCATGTTTTCCATATTAAGATAGGAAAACATAAGTACTGTTCCTATGTGCTTAAAATTTCAATTTTCAATGTTTTGAGAAGTTATTTTTAAACTACCTTATGTTTTCTGTGATGTCTTATGAGGATCATTATTTAACAGAGAAGTCACAAAGCTAGTAAGAAGCTTTTAAAGCTGAGTGCATGGGAGAATCTCTCTCAGCAAGCTGGAAACCAAGTCGTATGGGCCATTTATTTCAGTCATGTTAAGTGCTACATGACTTCCTGTGGTTTCATCATTCATATCTGAATAGCCGGGGGGTCTGTTACTCAGGGAGTAAGTGGACTGTGAATTGGTAGGTGGAAGAAAGCTACACTAAGCAGGTGTCATCTGACTCTTAATATTGATACACTTGACTGGGAAAAAAACTAACCATGAAAGCAGATGCTTTAATCTGCCTCGAGGTTTGTTGCATCACAGAAGAGTAGTAATGATCAGATCAATTTGTCATGCTTTGGTGTGAGATAACTCTGTAAAAGTGCGTTGCATGGTGGTGGTGAATACTATGAACTTTTATAATCTCTTCTTCTACTCCTCTCCCCCATTTTCCAAAGGATGACAGATAAAAGCAGTGATACAGCTCATATGGATGAGTAGCTTAATGTTTACATGTTTTAGCAGTACTGAAGTAAAACATGGCAGTTTGGTCCTGTCATTACTAAAATGCCTGACTTTGTGATAATTAACTTCAGTGTTTTTATAAAACCATTGACTTGACTTTCTCCAGAACAAAATCACGAATCTTACTGTTGTGTTGTAGATATAGTCAGTTCCCGTTTCTGCAGTGTTTCCTTACTTCATTTTGGTTATGTAAAGCACTTGTTTGCTAGCGTTCATTTCTGTGGATTGTGAGCAAAACATCCAGTGCCTGATGAGGAACTATTGGCTGCCTGAGCAAAAGCTTAAGGTTTTCATGATGGGTGCTTAAATTTTTCCAGTTCACCTAGATGCCTTTAACAATCTCATGTCAGGAGTAACAGGGATGTTTGCTGTGAC
The DNA here is from genome assembly GCA_013397815.1 of Aleadryas rufinucha. Classification (NCBI taxonomy): domain Eukaryota; kingdom Metazoa; phylum Chordata; class Aves; order Passeriformes; genus Aleadryas; species Aleadryas rufinucha. Next base: position 349,559 of record VZTH01004398.1, on the reverse strand, counting down.
ATTTGTGTGCAGATACCAGCTTCGTCTAAAAATTCATACCAACAAGAAGTCTTTGCAGAGACATCGTTTTAGGCATTTGTTAACTTTTAGACATCCCTTGTCAGGGGTTCAATTTATTTTTATTATCAAACTTCACAAATGGATTAATGGACCCTGTCTTGCAGCATGCACTTGCATCAGTGGTGGTTTGGTGGAGTTTTTTTAGACTGGTGTCAATGCAACATAGAGAGCTACACATAAACTGAGGACTGTGGACATCCAGATTGAATCTAGCTTGTCCAGTGATTTTAATGAGTTCCTATTTTAGCACTAGAAAAATATTCAGAATTGGAGAACAGGAGGCTTGTTGGTTAGGAAAATTAAGCAGGTGTACTGCTTTGTGGAAAATGAAAACTACATGGCCTTTGGGAAGTATTAACGGGCCTTCAGTTGAATTTGAGTTGAGTTGTTCTCTAGGAGCTTTGCAGGTAAAATTCTCTGTTCTTGTGTAACAGTTGACTTGTAAACTTGTATGGAAAAAACCTCACTGTGGAACGTAGACAAATTTGTGTATGGGGGCAAGCTCCTTATGATGATAAACTAAAAAGCTCATCACATAAGAACAATGACATCCTTAGTTACACCTGTTGAACACTCTACTCTGCCAGACAAGGCAGACTTCTGGTTTTGCCTTGAAGTTTAGCAATTGCTTTGGCTTGTTTTTCCTTCCTGTTAATTACCCTTGGCATCCCAACTGTGGCACTTTTCAGGTAGCCACATCAGCTGCTAAACTTGGTACTTATATTGCTCAGATACTTACATTACAACAGCTTGAGAGAGTGGAGTAGAAATTCCAGGGCTTTTTACCAAGTCACTTTATTATCCAAACCCATTTTTGAAGACTAAGTTTTGATATGAAAATAAAAAGGGAGAAAAGGAAACTAAATAAATGAGTGTTTTGGATGAGGACTGCATTTTATTACTCTACTTGCAAATGATATAGTAAGTGTACTTATTTACTGTAAAGTGTAACTTTGCTGTTCCAGGATGTCATATTTAAAACTCAAAAATACATACGGAAAGCTGTGAAGGAACAATCCTCAGCTTTTTAAATGTGCAGACTGATTTCAGTAGGGTGCAGCAAGTAAGAGCTATCAGTGGTTGGCCAGCCATTAGCTGTTGAGCTCAGTGAGGCTGGAGAGAGGAAAAGATGTACCAATCAGGGGGTAGGAATAGCAATGGAACAGCTGAGTTACTGTTAGTGCATAATTACAGAGCTGGAATGGGCAGGAGGGCTGGGAGGTTTGCTATGAGCAGCTTAGACTTCTGTTGTTCATAAAGAGGCTCAGGAAGGTTGGAGATCACCATATGGTAGCTTGGGAGAGATCCAAAATCTGCTGTACTCCTTCAGCAACAGTGGATGTTGAGACAAAAGTTTGTCTTCTACCTACAATCTCAGCTGTGATGATGGTTCTCTTATGTAAACACATCATGGATGTGGGAAATTCCTCCCAGTAAGTGTTCCCTTGTCCTGTCTGGGGGACTGGTGGCTCTGGTTTTGTCTTCAAGCATGATCCTATGGATGTTTTTAGATTCACAAGTAAAAATGGATACATTTTGGGACGAGAAAAGTGTAAAAACCGCAGTTAATTGTCTGGGAGTCTCCAAGGAATCTTCCAAAGTGATGATTTTCTGTAGAAAGGTGTTAAGATAATTCCCACTTGGAATCAAAGTGCGCCTTTTAGTTGCACTAACCTGTGTTAGTGAACCAGAAGTTAGTCATGTCAGAGAGGGGAAATAGCTGATTAGAAGGGTGGCTGTATTTAGTAAATTAGCTCATCTTGGGCTTAACCTGTTTGCCATACTGGTTGGTGTTTCTGATGAAGACTGAATGTGTAAATCCATATGAAGGAAACACAGCTACAGAATTTGAGAGAGAGTTTTTGAGCTTCTTTAAACGTCAACAATTTGCATATTAAAAGCGTGTTTGGGAACAATACTACTGAAGTGTAGTATCTGTTCCTTTTAATTTTAAACCATTGTACAGCAAAATTCCACTACATACTTCTGAAAATATAAACTCTCAGTATACTTTAGGAAGCCATGAAACCAGCCAGAAAGCTTTGGCCAAGTCCAGAAAGGTACAGTCTTAACAGTGCCACTCTACTTAACTGGAAACAACAAATTGACTTGGGATATCTGGTTTTTATTATTATGTTTGATAAACATTACTTTCTGAAACAATGCGTGCTGTAAAGGTGCATTAAGAAAATTTATTGAGTATTTGGATAAATTTTAAGCAATTAGACTAGTGGATCTGCAAACAGTTCACTTTTTTTTTTACTGGTGTCTCTCTATTGCCACTGGTTATGAAGAATGAGCTCGCCATGCCAGGATTAATTGAATTGACACACCTGCATCTGACCAAAAATGCTTTTCCTCTGTGGAATTTATTAGCATTTGGCTGTATGTGGCATAGTGTAGGAAATTACATAGGTATATGTACTACTGCATAGAGACACACTTTTATGAAATGGTAAAATGGAAAGAGGCTTCACAGAAGGCAAAATTGCTTTACACCATAGAAAGAGTCGGAGTTCTTTCAGACATACCATGTTCTTCAGTGAAGCCTGGGTAAATAAGCTCTGCACTTTGCCCAGAAGGCTGAAGGTTGGGCATTTTTGAAATCTGCTGACTTGAGTCAGATGCCTCCACCTAAAACCCTCCTTTCTGAGCTGTAGCTTTCCAGGGACTGTCAAACCAGTAATTTAAATGATCATAACAAATGTAGAAAAGCTGGAGGAGCTCCTGCCATTGAATTTCTACTCCTCTGGAGAACATTTTAGTTCAAAACATGCCTTGCAAATGAACCAGAAGCTAGTCATCTCTGGAGAAAAAAGTGAAATAATCAATTAGAAGGGTTATTGTATTCAGTAAATTGACTTTTTTTTGGGTAGGAGGGTAGCCTTCTGCAGATGGGAGAGACTTTCTAGATGGTGCTGCTGAGATGTTCATACTCTCGGAATGACCCACCATTATCCTCTGAGTGTTGCAGCTCAGTTAGGAACAATGGGAAATTGAGTACAAAATGTTCCTGCCCATTGTGCTGTGACGAGCTACTGGCTGACCTTTTATCAAATTTTGTGCTTCAGTTATTGAGTATGAGCCAGTAGAAAGTGAAGCTGAGTGCAGGCTCTCTGCATGGCATGCTGTGCAAGGGAAGGTGGATGAAATACAAGGTGGTGAATGAAGGTGGATGTCGCTCTTTGAATGCTTTTGGAAGGATGCAGTGGGTGGAGAGGGAACACCTTTGAACCCCTCTAATGCTGGGATCCGTGGGGTCACACGATAATGTTTTCCAATGTTTGCTAGGCCACCTACAGTTTAGGAAGGTATTAAATAGCTTGACACTGGAACTTTTGAAAATAATAATTGTGGTATCCTCCTGCTGTACGGGACTCAGATTCACCTATGGCAGCATCCTGGAATACCTGCTGACACAAGGCTGTGGGCCTTGGAGAGGAGATTATCATAAAAAAAGATAGGAAAAAGGTAGGCAAACCCCTTCCTTCCGCTTTATGCATGCTAGGAAATCTGTACCTCTCCAGAAACAGCTCCAGGACATTAAATTGTGTCAAGAATTAATTTTTCTGCTGTGTCTGGAGTCTGAATTCATGTACCCAAATTAGATTGTTGGTTTATGAAATCCCCTGTTAATATAATCTAAGAGACATTCCTAGGATAGAGACCTGGTCCTGCTGAGATCTCTTTGGCTCTGTGCAATTAAATAACAGTAAGTATGATTTAAGTTATGCTTCATGCTGTCCTGCCTAAAGTACTTGGTGAATTAAGAATGTGCTCAGGTCCTGGTACTGACTTGAAAAATATTTGATGGGTTTGAAGGAGTTAGGCCATGAGTTCGTGTCAGTGAAATTTAGAACATAAAGTTAGGATTTCCTTTAGTTACTGAACACTTAAAACCACTTTGTGTCCTTTTTGTTGATGTTGGTGCTGTTTTGTCAAAGGCTTGTGTATAATTAGGACATGATATATATAGCTAAAGAGAGTCTTTTTGCTTTGTCTTGTTTGCAGCCTAGACACCAAGTATTTCTGTTGTTAGACAGAAATTGCTATTGTAGGATGCCATGAACACTTGTAATCTAATATTAAAGAGCTCATGTAGCTTTCCTTTGAATTATGTAGGCTTTGTTTACCCATGCCAATTGATGTGGTGTACACCTGGGTGAATGGCACAGATGTTGAACTGATCAAAGAATTGCAACAGGTCAGGGAACAGATGGAGGAAGAACAGAAAATAATGAGGTAAGAATCTTATCTATTTTTCCCCTTTAACTGACAGCAGCAATCTAATGCTGTGCTAGTTTTCTTTGTTGTTATTTTTTCCCATGTTATCCAAGATGAAAATTCAAAGCACATTTTCTTACTTCTTCATTTGATTATCCCCTTGTTTCAGTTCTACTTTTAGCCGTCAAGTACTGTCTAATTAAAAAATTGTTTAAGATCAGCATAATAATTAAGGCTGTTCTGTCATGAATTTGTAAAATGCCATGTGGAAAACTGTGCATTGTGTATGTCATTTTGTACTGATTTCTATAACACAGTTTATTAATAATAATAATAATAATAATAAAACTATGTCTCAAATACATAACCTCTTTTCGTCTCTTTTTTCTCTCCCCACCCCCCTGGTATTTCTTTTCATAATGGGCTTCATAAAATCTTAAACATGTTTCTTAAATTTTTCTTTTTAGATTAGTTAGATTCATAGTGTCACGAACACTGAAATTGAGAAATGGGAAAATAATTTATGTGTTATAAAGGTATGAGTTGGCCTCTATCTAAGGAAGCAAAGACGTCTTTCTGCATTTGTTGTTGTAGATTGTGTGATACAGAGTTCTGCAAGATTACTGATCTAAGCCTTCAAACATGGGCTGCTGCAGATACTTTGGATTATGTCTTGTAACCATTGATTTAGTTTTTGATAAGCAAGTCTGCTCACATGATCTGTTTTGGCCAGTAAATATGATAAATGGAAGGGCAAGCCTGTATTTTAAGGGTTACAATCATTTAGTTCAGAATAATGAGAAATCCACAAGTAAGTAGATTGATCTGAGTTTTGGCATGTTATGTCTTGCAGTTTTAAGTACAACTGACAGTATGATCTCAAGGGAAATTTTTACCTAGACACTGAAAATATTAGAACTTTAGATTTGTTGACCTTAAACGTAGACAGTCTCTGCTCTGAAAAGCTTTCAAATTTATGCTAATATTTTCCTAGCAATTCATATATCTAATATTAGTGAGTTTAGCTTTGTCATCACTCATGCTGTGATTACTGTTTCAGAAAGGAAAAACACATGTTGTGTTTTTTCCATAACACTGATTTGGAAAGTTGAACTTAAGCTTATGAGTAAGACTCTTGTCTATACCATGTTTACTGTCTACAGGGACACCTGGTTCTCTCCCCTGTAGATAATTTTTTTCATGTGCTTTGAAATCAATGACCACTAGTACAGAAAGAACTGTTCCATAGACCTTATCAGAATATTTATGTTAGGCAGAACAGTCACGGCAACCTAGTTTCAGGTCACTTCATTCTGGTTTCTTACCAGTGTTTTTCACATCAACATGGCTTTTGTTAAGTAACCTAATAATAACCCCATAAATTCCTGTTAGCAGAAAGAGTCCTGCTGCCACAATTCTCAGCACAGCCACGAACTTTTGAGCTCCACACTGCACGTGGGTGAGCAGTGAAGGACTCAAGTGTCAGCCTGTGCTCGCCTTGGCAAAGCGAATGGCAAGACCTTGGCAGCTTTTTATCTGGGTTATTGGTGCTTTGACAACATGTCCCTGACTCAATTAACAATCTGAAATTAGACTCAGTTCTTTACTGTCAATTCAGTGTTATTTAATATGCTTGTTTTAACTTTGTAATAGGGAAATCCTTGGAAAGAATGCAACAGAACCAACAAAGAAGAGGTGAGTTTTTGTGATTTTGGGGCATAAATTGGAATAAATGATATTCTACTCATTGTTAGGTGAAAGCAGATGCTGGTTTGGGGGGGGTGGTTTGGTTTTCTATAGCCTATGCAGGCTTTCCTATGTCACTTCAAGAGCTGACAGCATGATAATATATGTGTTGAATAAAAGTTATGTTATTGTGACATATATGAAGGAGCTTCTTAAAACAGTTTCTGGAGTTTGGAATGCATATCCCTGTCAGTGTTTAGTGATAGCCCCATGAAAAAATGTTCATGCTTTTGAATCATAAAACTCGAAGTAGATATGCATTAAAAGTTCAATGTTGCTTTCATGTGCCATTTGTATACATGGCACTGCAAGTAATTGTCTGTGGAGGGTCCACGCCTCTTGTGGCTCTGCTGCCAGGAAGCAGCCAGATCTGGTCTGTCCCAGTCTTTTGGCTTGGTCCTTCTGTTATTTAGAGATTTTTATAAGGTCTCTTCTGTGGGTGGACTTGGAAATCTTGGAACTTTTGAAAAAACAGTTATGGGAATGAACTTAACACTACCAGTCAGATATTTGCCTTCTGCAGGAAGATAAGCATGCTTTCAGTAATCCCCCCCTGTTACAGCAAATGTTACAAATAATTGATCAGATTTTACAAAAACTTTTCTCATTGTATCCAGGATTGATTTCTGTCTTAAATTTTCTAGTGGTGTTAAATATGCCTTTGGTATTTTGCTGTAGTGAGAAGCAGCTGGAATGTTTGCTGACACACTGCATCAAAGTGCCCATGCTTGTCCTGGATCCTGCGCTGCCTGCCAACGTCACACTGAAAGACCTGCCGTCCGTTCATCCTGCTTTACAAGCTGCTAACAATATGTTCTTTGTAGCAAAACCAAAAAATCCTTCTACCAATGTGACTGTAATTGTTTTTGATAGCCCTAAGGATGGTAAGAAGCTCTTTGTCAGAGTCCATCCAGTTTTCTAGAGCAAGTTTTTTAAGCTGCTGTGAATTAGTTTTGGGCTTGTTTTTTTTTCTTCTAGCACTGACTTTGATGCTGATTTTCTGTTGTTTGACTTTAGCAAGTCATTCAGTGTCTCTCTTGCCCTCAAACTGTTTCTCTAAATGATGACATTAATGACACTGTTTGCTTACCTCCCAGACAACTGATTACAGATGATTGTGCTTTAAAAAGCTATTGCAAAACAGGTTTGATATCTGAATATCTGTGTTGCTCTGATAATCTCAAGAGGCTGGGGTTTAGGCTGAGGAAGATTAGTTTTAGAAATCCTGTTTTAATTGCTGTGAAGTGTAGTTTGAGTGATGTGCAGTAAATTCTGCCCTTGTTCAAGGGATTGCCAACTGTGAAACAAAACTATTCATGTGTTCAGCATATATAAGTAGGGTCTTAGAGCAGGTATGGATTTCATATTTTGTTTAATACGTAGTGCCTGATCACTAGTCCAACCACTGGTCTTTCTTTTACCACCAAGAATTATTTACCGTTTATAAAGACAACTTTTCACACCATAAATATTCAAATATTTTTAATTTGCAAAAATATTTCTTGGTTACTAGAATATAGAAAATAATTGACTTTATACTGAAAGAAGTTTTTGATTTGCAATGCATTTTATGTATTCTAGTTGAAGCTGCCCATTCTGGAATGTTAAAAGACAACAGCAAACAGATAGTATGGAGGGGTTACTTGGTATGTACTTTTACAATCTGTTGAGTAGCTTTTGTATGTGTTAAACATTCTGTACATTTTTAGAAAGTTTCTGCACTACTCTCTTGCCATAAGTCACATGTAGTAAAAAGTGAAAGCTTTTAGATCAACCCTTATTGTTATGAGAATTATTCTACGTTTAAAAAGGTCTTTATACCCTGCTTTCTTGTTTTTAGACTACAGACAAAGAAGTTCCAGGTTTGGTATTAATGCAAGACTTAGCCTTTCTTAGTGGATTTCCAGCTACATTCAAGGAAACAAACCAGCTACGAACAAAACTGCCGGAGAGCCTGGCCTCTAAAGTAAAACTGGTAAGGCTCTGGAGGAATGAGTGCCTTAGTTGTTGTAGTGGTTTTAGTTCACCTCTGTATCTTTTGTGAGACAGGAGATTTGGAGGAATGCAAAACAGGCTCAAACTTATCAAGAAAATGAAAAGTTTATTAACAGAATTAAAAGAGAAAAGAAAATGATAAGAAAATCAAAGCAAAATCCCTCTTTTCACTCACACCCCCCTCTTCCTTTCTTCTTCCCTAAATCAGCACAAAGGATAACATCACATAATTCTTAAGTCAGTATTCACAATTTTAAGAATTCTTCTATCGAGTAAGGAGGAAAAAGGTTTCCTTTGCAATCTGTGGTCCCCCAAAACCGTATCAGCCTCAGTACAACAGCCCCCGCCCGGGAAATAAAACTGTTACCGGGAAAACACCTCTCCCATGGATATGGGATCACATGGGCCACAACATGGGGTAGTCCTTTTTAAGGGTGAACAGCTTCTAGCTTAAGGCAGCAACTCGCTTCTCCACAG